>CAEFZX010009922.1:0-50919 GCA_903066825.1 Alfaro cultratus
TGGAGATCTGATCTACACAAGGAGGAGGTAATTAAGCCATTTTATACCTGTGGCACATCTAAAAACTGCAGGACTGCAGCCCTCGAGGACTGGAGTTTGAGACCCCTGTTTTAGACTAATTTGTTCAAAAATGCCTGGTCTATGTTGTCTGATAATTATTGGTGTTTTGACAACCTGTATCTATGCTGAGACTTTTATTTTGAAGTACAAGAATAAGGAAGTCAATCTTCCTTATGTATTTAGGTTAATAATAAGGTTTATAAGGTTGACTAAAATCTGCTTGACAGACTAAGACTCACCACACTTTTGTGAAAAAGGCGTTGAAGAACTTTTGGTTACTCAGTAGGAAAAGAACTAAGTGACAAACTACTTATGATTGACTTGATGACACTGTGAGAGGCTAAAACAGGAAATGTGCTTCAGAGCGTCTTAGGGGACGTACACTAAAGGGCTGTTTCACCATTTTTAATGAGACTGGACTACATCTGATCATCTCTAGTTGGAAATCTGAAATATTTGCACTGATAAAAGTGAACTGGATATATCTCACAGAACAAAGATGCTTTAAACAGTTTGAGGTTTATGAACCTTTTGTTCTATTTGTGAATACTACTGAGAATTTTTAATTATTTTTTTCTGCTTTAACCTAAAGATAAGAACAAAACAAACACAAAATACAGACTTAGATCCCTCGACCCAAACCGATCGCTGTTTATGGAAATCCCTTAAAGAAGGGGTTTAAACATTTTGTCAAATGGACCAAAACTGTTGACCCAAAAGTAGTCATGGGCAAAAAGGAAACAAGCAAAAATAAAGCAGGTAAGGTAGCCTGATTTTTTTTCAAATGGATATTTATTGTAGAAAGTGATGTTTTTATTAGACCCACTGTAGACAGAAAATGTTTTTAGTAAATTTTCTACCAAAAAATATTTTAAGATTAATCTCAGAAAAATTATGAGCTGGAATGTTCAACATTTTTTCTAGAAAATTTCGGAGTTCTAAGTCAAAATTTTTCATTTTTCATCTTGGAAATGAGAACATTTCCAAGATTTTTCTATGAAATTTTTAAAACAAACATTTAATTTTAGTAATGAGACCAGAATTTATAGCAGTTTCTTGAAAAACGTTTGCTATATTAAGTTAAATCAATTGAATAAAAGCTGATTTGGGTGCATCAAAGTCGCCTTTTCAATAAAAGTCTCTGGATTAAAATGGTTTTACTTTTTTTAATTCTTGGTTATAGAAAGACGGATATTTTGTGTTGTACTTTACATTTTCCATTGTGAGAAATTTATGTTGGTAATAATTGTACCTATATTACAAATGAAAAGCTTACATCTAAATTTGTATCGTATTTGCAGTGCAGTTGGGGGCCACACAAAATCAACCCTAGCTTTACAAATGGCTCCCAGGCCACATTTTGGACACCTAGACCTTAAACGAATAGTTCAGTCTTTTTTTTAGCAGGGATCTTTTAAGATGTAATAACCAATCAGCTCTTATCTGAACTAACTCCGTAAAAGAAACAACTTTTACTGTCCTGCTGATGCACAGAGCCTTTAGTTTCGCCGCTGCTCGACACGCCAATGAAAAACTCCAACCCGAGCTGATGCTCCTGCTTCCTGTTGCAGCGACAGAGCGTGTCAGCAAGGAGTTATGGGTACTGGTGAAGAATTTGGGACCCGTAATGACATGCGACTTGATTCAGGTGTCTGCTGCCATATCTGCACTGATGTCAGTATTACTCCAGCAAAAGCACACACACACGTCTTCTCTCGCTCTCTCACACACACACGCTCACACACTGTATCAAGCTCAATCATTCCTCACTGAATAAACAGTGTTATTCCATCAGCTGGTACAGTCTGCACACAAACCAAATCCATTTAGACTGGAGCCATGCTGTCACCAGAGCTCTGACTCAAAAATATACCACTGCATCTGCTTTATGGTCACACAGGTTAAGTGAAATACACATGCTCTTTATTGCATAGGTCTGTGTGTTTTGGGGGGGAATTTTATTTTATTTTTTATAAACTTATGATGATTTGACACGAAACCTTAAAAAATACAATGTGACTTTTCACTGTTAATGGGTTAAAAAACTTGACTTATTTAAGAATAAAAGAGTACAACAGCTCACGCTGTTGAAAACCTGACATGAACTGTGATTATAATGTGATGACTGGATTTTTTATATATATATTTGAGACAGAACACTGAACACCACTTGATCCTGCCCTCCTTCACATGGGCTGATTCTCAGAGCTCCAGTAAAAAAAGCATTTCATAAATACAGGAGTCTATTCACTCAAAGTATTGAATTGGGATGTTATCTTTTCATAAGTCTATAAGTCAGCGTCCACTGACACTTTTCAAGTGTGGATGATTATCATTTTTCTAGTCTTCAATGTTTTACAATGGCAGTAGGTGCATTCACCCTGTTCAGTCTGTTTTAATCAAACTTTAGGCTGTTAGGTAAAAAAGTCCGGTTTGTTTGGGAAGGTGTGAATTCGTAATCAAACTCTGATGTGGACCATAAACGTGAACTCTGGTCTGCCTAAAAATCTTGATCTCAGCATGTATGGATGCAAACGGGCCGGAAAACGCTCAAAAAGAAGTAAGTGGACTACAGTGCAGGGCATTCTGGGTAAAACAAACGCGAAAGAAAAGGCTCGCTGCTAATCCAACTCTGTTTACATTTCATGAAGAAGGAAGCTGCACTCCGAGTCTTCTTCAGAGATTTTCTATGTCATTTTCTTCTGTGGTTGTTGGTACAGCGCCACCACAGGCGAGGAGGGCAACAGGTTTCTCAACTGGTTCGGATCGTTTGATGCAGCAGTGTGAAAGCGAACCGGAGCAACTTTAACAGTAACAAATGCTGCAACTTTAGTCCGCACTGGAACAGAATCCACTGGACTATCAGCTGTGGAAACACCCTGTGTTTCCTTCAACTATAGGACTAACAGTTCAGTGATCTCATCAGATTTACATTGGAAGGACGTAACCCGTCTTTAGGCTAGGATCTGACTAAAGAAAAACAATTACAAATCACAAAACGTTTTAGAAACCATTCATCATTTGTGGCTGATTTTCGTCTAAATGGGGAAAATGTGACAAGTTTATTTGAATTAGTTAAGTTTGTTCATCATAATGGATGAACAAATGGTTCATCTGGGAAGATGGAAAATGGTTTTTCAGGGAAGATGGAAAAAAAAGTGCAAAAAAAATTAATCTCAAATTCTTTTATTGGAACTTTTTCATCATAATTTTATTATTTTAGTTGTTCTGTTTTCAATCATCTTTAAAAAAAAAAAAAAAAAAAAAAGGCAAGTTAAAATAATTGACTTATATGCTATTTCTGATGCTAATTTTCTGATTGGCTGCCAGTCAAATTCATCAAGCAGCTTTGCTCCTCAAGCTGGCGTAGCCAGCAAGAAACGGAAAAGCTTGACAAGACAAAGACCAAAGAAACCATTCATAAGAACTGTGGGAATAAAATACAATTTGATGTCAATACAGAATATTACATATGTTCTTATAATCAAAAGAGGGGATTGTGATGACAAATTATCTTGCATTAAAGCCATAATATATTATCTGACAATAACATTGTCATGTCCATCTAAAATCAGGTGAAATGAGGCATCATTTATGCTGAATGAATGCAATAATTATAGAATAGTGAATAAAAATCATTCTAAAAGTTGATGTTTCCTTACATATTTTGTAGTAATGTTTGTAGTAAAGAGGGTCAGAGGTTAATGCTAGTTGGGGGGCCTTGGTCCCCCCAAAACCCCCCATCAGCATCCTGGCCTCCGTCATCCAGCAGAAGGTAAGGAGGATGTAGGAGGCGGGTGGTGGTGGTGGTGGGGGATCAGAGACGATTCTTTATGCAGCTCTGTGTGTTGCTTTCATGTTGTCCAGCTGGTAACTAAGTTGGGTTGCCGGGGGCGATGGCTAATTCACACCCTTAGATCACGAGCATGAAATGAGAGAGCAGGGAGCGCTAAAGCCCTGAGGTTAATGATAGCTCCATGGCACCACCACACACACGCACGCACGCATGCACACACACACACACACACACACACACACACGCACACCGCTCAATAAAAATCTCGTCAAATGGTTTCATTTTAGATGATCCCCAGAATCTCCTAGCAGTGGGGGTAGAGGTGGTGGAGGTGGTGGAGGTGGAGGGCTTGAGCAACGAACACCTGAGATAGTTGGCCTGATTTTAGAGACAGGAAAAGGAAACAGGAGCGTTCACTCTGTCCAGTTTGTTTTTCCTCCACCCCACTCTTTAAATTTTGCCCTTTTGTAAACAAGCGTCTGTGCCTTTTTGTGTGTGTGTGTGTGCGTGTGTGTGTGGGTGTATGCATGTGTGTGTGTGTGTGCATGAATGGACACAGCAGGGGAGCCCACACACACACACAATATATTCTGTCATGATAGAGGTTGTTTTTTTTTCTACAGAGATCAGCAAAAAGGAAAGACATATTTTAAAAAAGGAAGAATACAAGTGTGAAGGACTTAAAAAAATCTTTCACTCCTCTACTGAACAAGCATGTTGATGAAGACTCCCTCCTTTCCCCGCTTCCTTCTCTCTTTTTTTTCTTCATACCCCTCACACCTTTATTTATTTATTTTTTTCAAAGTTATTTCAAATACCCCAGCATGGCTTTGTGAAATCTGTTTGTTTGAGGGCAGCATTAGATGTGACCAGCGTTTTATTGTGACATAAAAACCGCATTTCTTCCTTGGCAGATTAAAAATAAAATCGGTTAATAAGAAAAGCTGTCAGCAGCAGAAAATGGCTGACATAATCCGTTTATCCTCCAAGCAATAAAGATACTGGTCCTCGGGAGTCTATCTTTCCTCTTATGTTATTTCGCCCAAAACATTATCTTCTGTGCATTCAGATGGATTAAGAAGTCATAAGGGAGATAGAAAGAAAAATGACGGGATACAAAAATATATATATATATATATATATATATATATTATATCCCCTTTCATTCTGCATCAAACACGTTCACAGGAGGGAATGCGCATGATCCTTAAGTTAATGAATAAACAAGCAAAAAACAGAAAGGAGGGAAGAAAAGAAAAGAGAATAAGCTCTCAGAAAATACGACAGAAAGAGATTAAAAAAACTAGAGGGGTCATCAGAGCCAGGCAGCGGAGCAGATTGACCCCAACTCACAATAAGATGGCACTATCTTTACCTAACCCTCTGCTGTGATGTGATGTGCTGATAGACAGAAATTAAATGTCTTCTTTCAGCACACAGTAGATTACATGAATACAGCCGTGAAAGGAGGAAACACTAAAACTGCCGTCACACCGTTTCCTTCGCTGGTGTTTTGAAAAATACGGGTTACGTGGGTCTAAATGTGAAAAAAAAGTAAAGGAGTTTTCTGCCGGGACTTTGATGTATGTGTCACTTCTGATGCGCTTCAATTCCTGAAGACTGCATGTATGTTAGGATCAATGTCGTGGAGTTCACAGCTCCATCATGGCAACAAGCTTTACCTTTTGAGTAAAGGTAAGCAGAAAGTCACTTCATTGTTTTTTTTATATTAAAAATTCAATTGCTCATATTGAAGTGAAATTACAATGTCCTTAAAAGGGGCAACTTTATGTAAAATCCTCTTTGAGCTTTACATCAAGTTAAAATGTTATTCCTTTATCAAAAGCATTCCTGGAATGTTGCCTTGATTCTATCATGCACGACTGAGAGATCCTTTAATCTCCCACGGCAACCATTCAGCTGTTCAAAACGCTTGGGTGGACCTAGCTACACCTTTGAGGCACAGCTACTCCTCAGAGTTGCTGTCTGCTCTGTGACTTCCGCCTCACAGAGCAGAAGTCCTCTACTCAGCTCCTTCAGACTAGCCAGCAGCAATTAGCAAACACCTGCTGGAACTACGCATCTGCCGTGCTCATTATAGGAGCTACTGCTCAGCAAAGCGCTGGTAATAATGTTCTTAAAGGGTTAACAGAGGAGCCATGTTGTGATGACTTCCTGAAGGCGGAATTTCAGAAAGAGCAGGAGCTTCTTAAAGAGACAGAGGCAAATTTTCTAATTTACAAAGTCAAATTTGTTTTAAGTCATATTTATACAGCATTTCTGTAACAACTGAAGGCGACATAGTTACTTGATTGTGCTATAAAATGCCATTATATGCCTGGAAAACACATTCCACTCTCAAAACAATCTATGACATATTCTTTCTGTCAATATAGGGACATTTAGCAAATAGAAAAAAGTTAATTCTAACTAAAACAAGAGACGTTTGGTCTGATTTAACTTTAGACAATGAGGGAAAAATGACTAATGTATCCCTAAAGTTTCATCCTTGAGAACAGCAGCAACATGTTCCATCTTTTTGCCACTAAATCATGTTTTAAATTAGATTTGGATCTCAAATATTTTACTTGGTAAGTAAAATTGTTGAGGTTTTTAAAAATTAACTATAGAATCTTCAATTACAACAATTAGACGGTCTTACATGCCGACTGGTTGTTTTGGAGTAGAACCAGAAAAACCTTTGCTACAATCGCAAACATAAACATGTAGAGTGTGCTAAAAACTTTAAATAATATATATGTTAGTACATATGGGGCCTGATTCGCTTCGTTAGAAGAGTGTGGCATTAAACTCCACGAAACTCCAAAACATATTACAGTAAATAAAAACCTGATTGATTCAGCCAGAACAGCAAATAGGTTATAAGTAACTGTAGAATATGTAAAAAAAAAAAAAAAAAAAAAAGACCAAATCCATGGTCATGTTGCTCCCCAGAACTAAATCCTTGAGAAAAACAGTGTGGCCCTGGGGCCATTTGTGGCCCCTGAACTGATTGTAGTTTTTTTTTGTTTGTTTGTTTGTTTGTTTTTTTTAGCTTTTGTAGTTATAACATAACATTATGTTATAATGTCATTCCCTCATCAAAGACATACCTGGAGTGTTGCTTTGATTCTTTCATGCATGTCGGAGAAATCATTTAATCTCCATGGCAACCATTCAGCTGTGCAAAACGCCTGGAGGGGCCGAGCGCCGCCTTCGAGGACAAAACTCCTCTGAGCTGCAGTTGAGAAGCTTCCAAGCACAGAGCGCCAATCCTCCGCGACTCCCCACCTGAGCTCCTTCAGACTAGCCAGAAACAATTAGCAAACACCTGGAACTGCACACCTGCTGAGCTCATTATAGAAGCTGCTTCTCAGTGAAACCAGAGAGGAGTTATGCTGTGATGACTTCCTGATGGAGTTTCAGAAAGAGCAGGAACTTCTTAAAGAGACAGAAGCCCAATTTCAAGGTGTTGAATTTATTTTAAGCCAAATTTGATATAAACAAGATTTTTATAACCGAAGCTAACAGTTACTTGACTGCTACAAAACGGCACTATGTGGCTGGAAAACACATACTGCCCCTTTAAATCTAATCACGCTAAAAGTTGGATTCAAATAGTTTTGTAAAGTGGAATTAAGAGATTATTTGCCACATCCTTACAAACTATCCTGATTAAAACGTGGTCGGTACTTTAACGTTACATCAGTGTGTGAGAGGCCTGATCCACCACTGTCTCTGTATTCGGCCTGAGAGAAAGCGGGACTCCACTGAGGTTCACTCAGAGACGAACCGCTCCTCCGGGATCCACATGACTGACAGATAAAGGCGCCCGCAGAGCCGGCGTGCGGTCAGAGACGGCGGGCCGGCAGTGAAACGCTGATCTGGATCGGTATGTGAATGATTAAGGGGGCGGAGTCGCCTGTGAGTGGCAGCCAGCCTGTGCCGCAGTGCCGGGGCTCTGAACCCGGCCCGTGTTCCGTTTAATCACGTCGCCTCGGCTGGTAATGAAATTTGATTACGCCTCTAAAGGCAGCAACGTCGGGTCGGAGGCCAGGTAGGAGGGGGGTGGGGTGAAATATTAATATCTTCCCAGATTATGCATGAAACCTGTGTGTAATCCCCCCTCCTATATCCTCTTGTCCACCAGCAGATTGTTAGTAGTTCATCATTAGTAGGGAACTTTTTGCATTTCCATTTGTCTTTTCCGTGAAAGCTGTGCTGTGATTAATGCGGGTCTTGATTCATTAGTTGATCATCAGTGTGGTTTTAACTGATGGCTGCAGATACATCAGCGCTCTCCGCCGCAGTGGAGATAAACAGTCGAGGACTATCTGATGATCTATTCAGCTTGGCTCTTACGGGGGGCGGAAGCCACATAACTCACGATGCTAAGCGCCCCCAACCCACCGCACTCAATGAACAGCTTTTGTCCGTATCCGTCTGAGAACACCCGGCTGTTAAACTGCCATCACATTTATTTGTAAAGAAGAGGGGTGGGGTGGGGGGAGTCATGCAGCTATCTCTCCCTTCCCAAAAATGTGTTTGCACAGAAAAAAAAAAGAGTGGGCATAATTAAGTAGTTATGATCCAAAGAAGTAAAGCCCTTCTGCGGGGCTTCGTAGGAATAATTGGGACACTATAAGAATTGAAAGCATCAGCTCAGGGCTACTTGAGCTCCTCAGTAGGAAAGGAAACACCAAACTGAGACAGACTTTGCTCGAGTAATAAATACTTAGGAGTGACAGCCTTTCTGAGACTTGACAACGCCGTGGCTCCGACGTTGGAGCGGTGATGTCAGCGCATGTTGTTCCACCCTGCAGACAGGCCACTCAACAAGGCAGAGGCCTCAATGCGCCGAGCTGACTTTAGCAATCAACAAATCGATCGTTAAGTCGAAGTGGAACAACTAAAGTTTGTGTCGGCATGTGAGCTGATGGAGTCAGTTAAGGTGTGATGAACCGCAGCTATGAAGGAGAGTGCCTGCAGTATGTTAACTTTTATGAAGAATATGTTTTTCTACACATTTGTTGAAGTGTCACCATGTCGTGACAGTTTGAGACATAATCTGGAAAAAGATCGATCTCCTCCACATCAGAGCCAGGAGGACAGTCTGTCTCTGATCAATCATACTGGTGTATGAGCTGCTAAATGCGCTAATGGAGGAGAAACAACTCACCCTTACAGCAGAACTGTTTAACTGCTGGTGACTATGTTAGCTAGACTTAGCATTCATGACAGGCTCTTGACAGGGAGAAGCTGTAGAGCAGAGAGTAACGAGCGGTGAGCAGCGCCACAAGAGATTGTGATTAGCAGCGCTAATCACAGCAACTTTCCAGAAGTTGGGGCACTATAGGAATTGCAAGCACATTATCCAACAACCAGATGGAATAGTTATTCGAACCTCATCAGCAAAAGTCCATGAAAAGTACAAACCAGAACTAGTAAACTACAGCTACATGCTGTCACCATGTACAGTCACATTTTTTCTCATTTAAACCAATACAAAAATGTAAAAAAAGAAACATTTAAGAAGCCAAAATAACAAACATGAATCACCAAACTTCAGAGAAATTCTCTGCAACTTCTAAAAGGATCGCAATAAAAATAAATTCATGACCTGAATGCATTTCAAGAGGCAATTCACATACTGAAAGGCGGCATGTGTCATGAAAAAGCGCCAAAGAATTCAGATGTATTCCGATGTGTAGGAAGAATTATACAACCAAGAGAAAACCACGCAGAGCGAAAACATCAAGAGGCTGATGGTCGGCTGCGGATCACATTCAGATCGGTTATGATCAAAAGCATAATTAACGGCTTCTACTAAAAGGTCAGAGTTGAAACAGAAGCAGTTAAAGACAGATTCTTTCAGAGTGTTTTGAAACCCGATCACAGGATAAAAGGAAACCTTCAAAAGGTGCCGACTGTCCTGAGGAGAAATGATTTCATTGTATAGGGAATTTTACGGAATGCATTAAAGTCAATGTCTGTAGATTTGCTTTTAAAGAAAGAATCAAGGGGCAAATAAAACGGGACTAATGGACTAATTTACCTCTAGCCTCACCTTTAAAACAAAGGAAAATATTAGAAATTAGCAGAGCTAATTTAATTGCCCATTACGGGGAAACCTTGGGCAATTTGTTTGAAAAGCTCACCGAATGAATGTGGAGCCTTGAATTAAGGGGCCAGTCTGGTTCATATCACCCAAATGAGTTTAGAAGCCAGTTTTTTCTTTCAGATGATTTTCTATACAAACTAAATGCGACTTGCAAAAGTGATCATGCCCTTTGAACTTTTCATGCTTTGTCGGGATTAAATGTGTTTTATTGCAATTTTTTGTGACGGACCAATGCAAAGTAGCAAATAACTGTTGAAGAGTGAAAAATATAAGAACCAGCATTGCAAAAAGACAATCTTACTAAGTATTTTTGGTCTAATGCAAATATCTCAGTACACTTAAAATAAGACAAAACCAACTAACAAGTGACTTTTCAGCAGCTTGTTTTAAATCAATTCCTTATTATAAAAAGAAATAATGAGTTCAATTGGCAGATTATTTCAGTTATAACAGGACCTTTTTCCCATACATCATGCAAATCATAACATGGTGGAAAAGCTGCAAAAAGAAAGCCAATACAAATCATATTAACAGTTTGACACAATCTGTTTGGGGGAAACAGCAAACATAGAAGAATAATGTTCAGGTAATTGTAAAATTCTAAAGTTTGGTCCATATGCCGAGTTTTCCTACTCAGGAAATATTTCATGTAAATGCAGGGCAATACTGAAGACAAAACTTCTTAGACGTGTCAAAAGACTTGAGATCAGGACGGAGCTCCAACTCGAATTTCAATGAATTGATTCTAAGGTTTTTGGTAACAAGTCCCAGTTTAGTAAATTCTCCAAGTATCACCATCATTAGGCAACGGCTAAAGGGGATATTAATGAACAATTTATCCTCTAGCTTCTACTCTGCTAAACCAAAATAAAATACTGTGTGTGCCGTATGACAACATGCACAATAGCGTCCGAGGCCCTGCAGTGAGAATGGCATGTCGACACAAAGGCAAACAGCTGACCATGATTGGTGCTTTCACCACAGCTTGTGTGTCTGCAGAGGGGGGAAAAAAAAAAGTGTCTTATCGAGTGAAAACGTTCCACATGAAAACACAGGCAGGCAGGGAGGGCTTAACGTGAAATTCAAATACCGTCAATCGGTTCACAGCGGTGGCGACGTCAGCGCCGGGCGTCGCATTAACCGGCAAGCTCTGATAAAACAGGTCTAAGTCCGGCGCAAATCCACCCCGGCTCCCTCACTGTGGCCCAGCGGCGCGTATCAGCCCGGACCGGAGCAGACACACTCTCAGGGCATCAGAAACTTAATAAGCACTTGGTCCCACTTAACACTAAGTGCTACCAGATATGTGTTTAATATCCTCTAGCCCAGGTAGTCGGGAGTTTAAGCTATAAAAATGTCATTTCACGTCCGTAATCCTGTCTATTACTCAGAGGTTTTAGGGGTCTGGTTTTCAGGAGAACGCTGTCACATTAAGCGGGCAGAGAAAACCTTTCACTGTGGCTCTTCATGGATACATCTTTTTATTTCACAACTAAAAGGATGCTTGAAAGCAGTGTGTGCTGAAAAGCAACAGAGGACGTGCTTTTCCTCTGTGCATCTTGCCCCGGCCGCTCAGTTTTAGCCACGGACTAGAACAGGAATGTATGTTTAAATTTAAAAAGGTAAAGCTTGAAACAATGAGTATGATTTTGTCTTACACCGATGTACAACATGCAGCATAGTTAAGATGATGCGCAGTTTGGGGAAGTCAGACAAAAGAGAAGTACATGAATCTGTCCAAAAATGTGAAAAGAACTCATTAAAAGTCATTCTTCACCGTAATTACATTTATTCTATTGATTCTATTAATTCTTAAAGTTGGACAAGGACCTCAGTAAACATTTCCTTGTGCAAAGATCCTCAGCAGAGTGAGATGTGCCACGCTGAAGACTTTTTATGGCCAGACCGTCTGCGTCGAATCAGAACATCTCGTTAATTTTCCATGGCTAATATTGTTTTTGTGGCAAAAGCACCAACTTTTAACACAGATGTTTTTGTTTGAGTTGTTTTGCCTCAACTTTTCCTGACTGTTTTTATCTGCACGTCAAATATAAGCTTTAGAAGTTAGCACCTTGAAGAAAATAGTAAACGGTGTGAAGTAAAACAGGAGCTTCAACATTTTAGGAGAATCTTTAGCTAGTGCTGCTTTAGCCATCTTTAGGATGAGAAAAAGTTACCTTAGATTTTTTTAAGTGAGGTTCTGTGAATTCATTGCAGAAAATTGTTCCTTTCCCCAGTAGTAAAAAGATATAGTCATCAATACGAGATATTTTGCTAGGTGAAGAAGTCGTTGAAGTGCTGGAGGCTAACAAGCTGGTCATCAGCACACCATCTGTATGAGCTAACCTTAGCGTTTTAGAACTGAAGCTGAAAATGTTAACATGAGAGTCATACTGTATAACAGTTTGTTAGAGGATATTACAAGTCAAATATGATATGCCAAGTGACCATTTTTATGTTTGTCAAACTGAACAACGCTCCCATTTCTCCACAGAGCTACTTTGCTTTAGCCTGCCCGCTGTATCACTTTGCCAAATTTGCAAACTAAAAAACTAAAAAGGATGTAAACTTGTGAACTTTGCATCAGTCTTACTGTGCTTAACATCGTTGAAGATTAGAAGTTCTTGTGCTTTTTTCCAGGTCTCAAAGTAGTTTTGAAAACTATCCTGGTGTATAGCTGACTAGCTTGCTAGCTTTTAGCACTCTTTGAATGTACTTATTTTTCTGACGAGCCCTGTGACATCTTTCTATAACAGGTAATAAAAATTAAATATATATATATATATATAGGTGCACACAACCTCACTTCAAAAAATGCGAACTAACATTTTAATGTTCAAGTGATCACCGCCTGCTGGCAAGGGATAGGCATTGCAACGCTTTTATTTGAAATCCCCTGGATCAGACAGGTCAGTGAGAGTGGATTATACCTTTTCTCCTCGAAGAGGTGACCAGTCCATCACAGGGCAACACAAAGAATGAAAAAAATATGTTTAAAAATATCAGTAGTACGCAGGCCCTGGGGCGTCGTTGACCCTCAGAGACAGGAACCAGTCTTGAACAGGATTAGGTAGGTTCAGAAAATTTATGGATTTTTTTAATTTTTTTACACTTTTTGCATTAATAAGACAACGCAGTAAAAAACAGAAACAATTTTTCAATTTTTTTTCACTCACAGAAGCAATTAGTAATTATATAAATCTCAACCTCAGAGCATCAGCATTAAATTCAACTTTCCACCCCACCAGAATAATAGTGAGAGTAATAATAGAGTGTCGGCTGATGAGGCTGTAAATCTAATCAGGATCTCTTATTAATAGTGTGTGGTTCAAATATGACTGATAATCTAGCTCAGATATTAAAAATGAAGCCATCTGCTTTCTGAACAAATTGGGCTGACATTGTCTTAAACAAAAACTCCCCACTTTCCCTTTGGTTTCCGGCAGATAGAGGGGCTGAAAATCCCTTTTTCCTCTCAGCCAAGACAGACACAAACGGCGCCTCTCTCCTCTTCTCTGAGCATGCCTCTAATGCGTCCTAATCCCGGCTGAAGACAGACGCCGGTTGTGTGTGTAAGAAATATCTCTTTGCTTTTTCTGCCTCAGTTCATTATTTTTCTTTCTTGTCACTTAGTGTGATAGGTTGGACAGAGGCGCACAGATGAGCACTGAAGACACAGTCACAAGGCCTTAATCTAGTCTTTAATGCGTGACTTCAGAGATGTCATTTATCTTGTGACTGCAGCAGGCGTCCACAAAACTTTATCTCTAATAATATATTGATGGATTAAAGGGGTCAGGCAGGAGACCAGGCAAGAAAAATTGCTTATTGACATCAAAATACAGTGCCCCAAAACCTGATAAACATAGGGACAGGAGAGTGGAAGTCAGAGAGAGAAGGAAAAGAGAGAGATGAGGGAGGGCGGGGGCGTAGAGAGAGGGGGTATTGAGTTGGGGTATTGTGAATGTTTGCACCCGGTAATTTCCTTCCTTCACAAGAGCCTCTGGTGGTCTGAGCCCTCGGCTTGATAAAAAAGCCCCCAGCCTCTCCTGCTCTCGAGCGAGGCACTGTGCAGTTGCCGAAAGGGAAAAAGCCAGCGACTGCTAGGTCATTTCCACGTTTATCTTGACATAAACTCCCCCCGCCATACCGCCACCTCAACACCAACCCTCCTACACACACACATGTGCACGCGGCACACACAACGCCGCACCTTATTAATCACACTTAAGTGCCGTGTGAGACTGGAGCACTCGTGCGAAGGCGACTGAAAGCGGGAACCCTGAATGTGTGGCATTATCAGGAAAAGCACCGCTGTACAAACTTGGGAGGCTACCGGTTTGTCTCCTCCATTTTGCCATTTCCTCACAGCTTAGAGAGGAGTGCATGGTGTTCCTTTATCTGAGCAAATAGGACACTCTTTAGACGGCTTGATGTTAGAATCCACATAAAACCCCTCCAAATATCTATTTATAGGTAGAGCGCAGACAAATGTGGTCAACTTTGATGAACAAGTTTTGGATTAAATCCGTCAAGAAGATGTTTTTTTTGTTTTGTTTTGCTTTTTTTTTTGATAGCCACACATAATTCTGGAAAAAGAAAGTAAATCATTTTGGCGGGCCTGTTTATTGGTTGGTTCTGTTTGTTCAAAATGCCGCTCGCAGAGAGGGCTGAGGTGTAAATTACCAAAAGAATGAATGTGGCCTGCAGTTGTCCCCGTGTTGTCACGTTTCCGTCACAAACCTGAATGTATTTTATTAGGATAATATGTGGTGGACAATCAGAAAGTCTTTGTAGAAAGACAAAGCTGCATGTTTTTTGAGTGGCATGTTTTCCTATCCACCTAAACTACTCCGCCACGTCACCTTATTTGACTTTCTTTAAACACAGATGTTCTTTTTGCCACTCTGCCATAAAAAACAGATTAGTGGAGATTACTTCTTGTCCTGTTAGATTTTCCACCTGAGCTTTGGAACTCTGCAGCTCCTCCACAGTTACCCTGGACCTACTTTCAGGTCATGTGCTGTTTTATATTTTCTGCCACACAAAACATTTGGAATATTGGCCCAAAAGTTCAGTTTTGCTGTCATATGTAAATATATTTCCATATTGTGGCAAATTGCTCAAGAGTCCATATTGCATTCTAAGTCAGTCCTCTATGTAGACTAAATTTGTTGATCACACTACTAATGCTTGAGACCGCTCTCGGTGTCCAAATCTGTCTTACGTTAACATTTTCAAAGTCTCAAACATTTTGCACTCAGGAGGTTTTCTTGAGGTAAGTCAAGACCAGAGCTGCAACATCCATTTTTACTGCAGTGTAACTCCTGACTGCATTAAAGTATGAACAATGAAGCGTTTTACTTCCAGTACTTGACTCGTTTCAGTCTTACCTAAAGAACATGCGTCTGTAGTCAGTCAGCTTAGTGCTGTCAGTCATCGGTAACATGTAAAAGTCACATTTCGAGAAAACTGCAAAGATGCTGAAACACTGAGTTCCTTTCCATCAAAGGTACAAGCCTGTCTCTTTAGAGCTGCCTTTGATTCATAATAACTGGAAAACTGATCAATATATTTGATGGTAAGTGCTTGATGGTTTTGATGATGGTATTTGACAAGGTTTATTGTTTGTTTCATAATTGGTTACTGAATTGTGTTTTTAATGGTATAAAGCACTTTGAACCACCTCATTACTGAAATGTCCTATAATAAACTTGACAATTTCAATGCTGCCACATATGGCAGCATTGTGGCAGATGAAAAGAATAAGAAAACCTCTTCTAATTCAGAAATAAAAATAATTTTCTGCCTGTACAACAGAAAAAAATGCTGAGTTATGTTTTAAGCATTCACTCTGCTTGCAGCTAAAGCTAAAGCCAGTTAACATTCAGTTCCATGGATGTCATCAGAATAAATGTTTAACTTGTTAGCATTTTTTTATAAGTGAAACATAGTAAACGGCCTGCTAACATAGCGTTTTGGTCACCTAAATGCAGTCTGTTAAAGCTGCAGTTTGTACCTTTAACAAAAAAAAAGAAGGTTTTTTTACATATTTGTTGGTCAACAGTTAATCTGTGAAAAACATTAGCTCCTTCATCTTCTCCCTGTGGTCCTGCTGATATTTGCAGAAATAACCAGACAGAGCCAGGAGGAGGGCCTTGCTCTCTGCTACGCTACAGCTTCTTCCCAAAAGCAGAGTCATGGATGCTAAGGCTAGTTAGCATAGCCACCGAAGACATTTCAAACACAGCAAAACAATAGCATATTCTACGCCGTGTTGCTTCATCATAATGATTTTCAAAAAAATGTATTTTAAATGCAAAAGATTTCGTTTTATCCCATTGTAAAGATTGTTCCAGAAACTGACAACTTTCTTTGAAACAAATCTTTCCGCTGTCGCCGTTCTGAGTCTGAAATTTTTGAAAATCTCAGTTTACATGGAAAACATGAAAAAAAATAAATAAAAAGTACTCCAGGAAACCTCCGAGGCCTTCACACAACGGCTGGAGATTAAATTCCACACAAAATGAATTTTTTTTTCTCATTTTGTCTTTTCTGAAGGCAACTAGCTGCAGTAAAGAATATATTTATGGGAATTAGAGTAAATGGGGGGGTGGCTACCGATGCATGGTTCACTTTTTGTGGTCTTCATTTTTTGTAAATCTGACAACTTCAACAAATAACATAGTATTGGTGCATCACACTAAAATGCACCTCCATTTGTGGTCGTAGTGTGACAAGGAAGCGGTATGAACATTTTTTATTTTTTTTGGAAAGGCACTGTAACGAACACGCTGACCTACTGAATGCCTCACAGCCTCCCATCACTGTGCTGTAAATTAGGATGAAGCTCCACTTCCATGCTAAGTGGAGTTTGAATTCCAATTCCGAGAATGCCACTCTCGGAAAACTCTGTAATTACCGACTCGCCACTCCTCGCGATGGATTGTGATAAACCAGTGGGGCTTACTCAAGAAATCCACCGACTGAAAGCACTTCTTTTTTCTTTTTTCTTTCTTTTTTTGTTGCCTCCCCACCACCTGCTTCATCTTCCGCTGCGTGAAAGCCATGTTTGGAGCGCGTGGCAAGTCACTGCAATCCCCAAAATAGAGTCGATTCTTCCCCATTCACGCGCACCCCTTCCAGTCTGGGCAAAATTAATACACTTTACTATTACAAGATAAAGCTACAGGGACATATTACACCGGGCATATCTGCAAGCCTGTAATACTACACAGTCAGCATTCAATAAAAGACATTTGCAACCAGGCATTTCTCACAACAACACTTGCGACAGATTTAAAAGCTTCTAAATTAGGTGCAGCTCACGCACGAAAGGTGCCTGGTAAGCAGGGTGATGCTTACTTAAAATGACAGAGTTGTTTATGGGGAGGAGGGTGAAGAAGAGGTGGTGGTGGGGCTTCCCTCCCTCGCTTCGAGGGTGGCGCGCGGGAAGCACGGTTTACGATGCCCACACCGGCCGGGTTGTTTAGCCTCAAACTGTGTGCATAATGTCGGGTAACAATCAGAGCGCGTAACTCAAAGAGATCTCCCTCTTCATAACATCACCTACTGATCCCCATCTCACCACGCCGCTTATAGCTCTGTGAAATTTCTTTAAAAAAAGGATTCGCCCTCTTATAGATTTCCTCTTTTTTTTTTTTTTTAAGCACAAATGTTTTAAAAGCATCAAATAAACGTCAACATCAGACAAAGATATTTGTCTGATGTTTTCAAATGAGGCCCACATTTTATTAAAGAAACAAAAATATGCAAACTAACTGGGCCCACAGTGAGCAAGTAAAACACCCGGTTCTGCAGCTCTGGTCAGCCATCAAAGTAGTAAAATAACTGGTAATGTGTTTTTATGATCAATGTTTGCAGGATTGATTTAAAGAGGCAGTATTATGTATTTTGTAGACACATTGTGCTATAAAATTGCATTGTCAAGTAGCTATGTTACCTTCAATTGTTATAAAAATGCTGTAAATATCAAATATGACTTAAAAGACATTTGACTTTACCTTGAATTTGGGCCACTGTCTAAGAAGTTCCTGTTGTTTCTGAAACTCCGCCTTCAGGAAGTCATCACAACATGGCTCCTCTATTAACCCTTTCATGTTTTTACCAGTGTTTCACTGAGCAGTAGCTCCCATAATGAGCTCAGCAGATGCACAGTTTTACCAGGTGTGTTGCTAATTGCTGCCGGCTAGTCTGAAGGAGCCGAGTGGGCGAGTCACAGGCCGACCTGCGAGAAGCAGCTTTGTGGAAGGCGGCGCTCAGCTCCACCAAACGTTTTCTGTACCCAGAATGACAATTCAAGGATTTCTCAAACATGAATGAAAGAATCAAGGCAACACTCCAGGTTTGTTTGTGATGAGGGAATAACATTATAACATGACATAAAGCTTGAAAAAGTCAGTTTTACTTACTGTCCTCCTGCATAACCTAAGGGCATTAAGGTTATGCAACACAGGGAGCACCGATCGATCTTATCAAAGATTATCTGTCTCATATTATACTGTCCTGACATAGTGACAATTTAAACGAATGTGGAAAAACCTTTTTTTTTTTTTTTCCATAGAAGTTATGTACTGCACATTTAAAGGTGACAAACAAAGCAAAAACAGAAGAGTTACATTTTCACAGGTCATCTGTAGCCAAGTCTGCGCTCTAATTTTCAGCTGTGTTGGAAAGTTGGGTCAACTCCAGTGGCAAAAGTCTGCTTAAATTATTAAGCAGACTTGTGTATTTGCCCATGCCCTATTTTATTGTTGTTTCTTTTTCATTTATAAAACAGCCAGGACTGCCCTCACAGCCATTAAAAAATTTAATCCAGCCAGCGTGTGCACGTGTAACATATCGCCCATTGTAACGGCCGCCGTCCATGCCAGACAGGAGCTCTGGCAAAAAGCGAAAAGGGGGTAAAAAACCCAAAAAAACAGAGAGAACATGGCCGTTTTTCATCTGGTAGCAAATCCCAAAGCATGGTGGCTTCTCATTGTTCGGATACTTTTAAGAGAATGCCAGTGTTTGTGTTTCAGATTGAAATCACCTTTTTTTTTTTTATGCTCCGACGAGGGAAAACCTCATCAGTCTCCCTTGTATTTGCTGACAGAAAAGCTATAAAATGGGATATTAGTTTGGACGGAACAGCGTGTGAGACCTGAAGGACAGGCGAAGCTCATCTGTTAATCCCCAACCCTTCTCCACCCTGACACAAAAAAAAAAAAAAAAAGGGAGGCTGTAAAAAGAAAGGTTTACAAGCAAACTAAAATCGCTCGCATTAGACCTGGTAAATCTGTCACCTGCTGCACACAATGGCAATAAAACAGTAGAGTTTACGGAACAGCCTCAAGGTTGCGCCACGCCGGGTGTACTCCATATTCAACGGCGACAATAACGGCGAAGAAGCTGGAGCTCCTGGAGTCGCACGGTCATTGTGAGATGATTACATTTCTGACTGGAAAATCACACGGCTCTGCGTCTTTACTGCAATCATCTCCCGCTTTCCGAGGAACGTCGCCGCCGAAAAGTCCGGCACTGAGTTACGCGAAGTGAAATGCGTCAAAAAATGAGATCGTAAAAGCCAAAAAATAAAACGGCATGATATATCTTAAATAAATTCCACAAGGCAAAATGGGAGGAAAAGACAGGGAAGCGTGGTGGGAACGGTCACCAAAGTGTAATCTAGCTTTGGGCGTTGGAATATTAACTCTATTTTTATGCATTCACCCCCCGCCAACACTCCTTTAGCTAAACAAACCCCCTCAGCTCTTCAACAGCCAGCGAGTGGGAGGCCCGGGCTAGACCGGGGCCCAGGTATACCCCAGAGTCCGGACGCCGGTGCCACATAATTCTACCCTGCCTCATTATTTAGCATGTCACCGCTATTTTACATGTTAAAGCCCCCCGCATTGCCACCTAATTTATTATAGGAATACAGAATAGGCTCGCCTGGAATGGGGTCACTTGCTTTCACGCGGCACAGGAAATAAATTCCTAACAAAAAGTCAGGCGAGTCAAGGTGAAAACCTGTGTCAGTGAGACGCGTCCTGGCATTCTTTGGGTTTCTCTGCCGTCTGAGAGCAGTGAGAGCTTTTCCTCGGCCCGGTCGCCGCTGCCCCCCGTGTTTCCTCCTCGGTGTTCAGCTGCTTTAATCTTTACTTTCATACAGGAGGAAAACTCAGGTTCCTCACTGAGAGGGGAGACAAATAAATAAAAAAAAACAGAGAGAGAAAACAGAGCCGAGCCCTGCCAAGAGTTGAATTGGCTTTGATGAGATTCAGCTGTAATTATTTCTCAGCAATAACAATAAGGACAACAACAACAGAAGACTTAATCCGCCAGTGAGAGGGCCTGATTCTGCTTCCTGGTGACAGTGATTAGGCCTAATCTAGGGCTTTTGGTGTGTTCATTGGAGAAATGCGATTTTAAATGGCTGTGTGTTTTGTTTTCAGAGAGTTCGGTTTGCACTGAATGTGTACAGTTAGAGTGTGGCGAAGTGAAAGTGCAATCCATCTTTTGTGGCACTGACATTGAATGAGTGGGACAGCAGAGCTGAATGCCAGAGTTACTTCACCGACCTTAGCATGCTGATTACTTTCTCCAGTGGACAGATTTTTACATAAAACCATGCGAGGATGTCAGAGAAATGTAGAACTTGCCTCGTTTTGCCTGATAAGCAGCACGAACCTGTAAAAACTAAAGATGCGTCTAGTTTATTAAATTATACGTGACACAGGACTCATTAATGAGACGTTTCAAGGATATTTTTTGCAAAACCTAAAAGTATTATCGCTTGTGTTCACAAATACAGAGAAAGTTTCATCAGTCTGTAATCAAGGCGATACATTTCAGTCCAGGATTGATCGCTCTATATATTGATATTCTTATATTTTACTAAAATGGTCCAGACACATTCAAAATGCTCTCGTTTGTGTGTGTTTGTACAAATAAAATAAAGATTTCATAAATATCTGTTTAAAAGGAATTTTTGTTCAGGTTTGATCAGATAAGTAGTTTACAATTCAAGCTAAACTAGCGCTAAATAGTCTTTAGCATGATTAGCAGCTAACGGTTAGCCAGTCATTGGGATTCTTACAGGGCTCACCAGTTATTCTAATCTTTTCCTCTTTTTCTGCCCAAAATGTTGCAAAGCTGTTAGTAAACAATCCAGAAGCAGAATGTCATTATAAGGTATGAGTTGTTTTAACAAGTTTCACAGTCATAAGTTTTACACCTTGTGATAACGAGTTTGATATGTCATTAAAACCACAATATGCTCTTTATGTTTAAATGAGAACAGTTGTAGTTAAACGGCAAAACCTCGTGGGATGTTTGAACGCAAGACGTCAATCTGTCGGAAGAACGTGTTTTTGTATCTTGCTGAAACAACAAACTGTCTTGTGTTAAGTTATAATGAGAAAATATCTCTTAAAGTGATGCTTCCCAAATCATTTTTCAGCTCTGGCAGCTAAATGCTTCCATATCTAAGAGGTTAAAGACGTTAACGTGCTTATGCTTCTTTTCAAAGGGAATAATGATAGTGTAAGCTAAATTTACCAGATGTCAAGCGTCTCCTTGATGAGAAATATTGTGTCGTTTGAATATTGTGAGATGTCATGGAACAAAATCTTGA
The DNA here is from genome assembly GCA_903066825.1 of Alfaro cultratus. NCBI lineage: Eukaryota > Metazoa > Chordata > Actinopteri > Cyprinodontiformes > Poeciliidae > Alfaro > Alfaro cultratus. The sequence continues at coordinate 21,619 of CAEFZX010009922.1, forward strand.
GCTACTACGATTATTATCCATCAAAAACAAGAACCACTTTAATGTTTTTGAAATCAACAACAGTTTAAGAAATTGGATAAAATAATGAAATGATCAATTACTGCGACTTTTCCTGCCCTCTTTATTGAGTCTATGGTCAAACATTTAGTTGCATTAGTCAAAAAGTAGGTTGATCATAACCAAAATGTCAGTAAAAGTCTCGTAAATGTTCATCTTTAAAGATAAATGTGACACTCTATGTACTAAGCACGTTATAAAGGTTTTAGTCAGTGGTCTGAAAAATGTAAGACGTAAAACATGCCGCACTTCCTTGAGAGAGCGCACCATAAACAGAGCTAGCATTCATAACATGTATATCTTCTTTTCACTAGGATTTGGTTCATGAAAAAGTTGGATTACTCTAAAAAAAATGACACTACCTTTCAGGCTCTTGCTTTCTGGATGAATTCATTATGGCAGCAAAATATATTTTTTTTAAAATTAGGCAGTGGATATACTATTCATACAAGCTGCAATTACAAAATCAGTTCTAATAAAATATTGCCCTTCATCCTCACTTTTTCCAACTCTGCTTCCATCTCGGTGCCTTTTAGCATCTTTATCAGGCTGATTATCTCATTAGCATGCAAATTGTGATCTGACCATACTTCCAATATTAATAAACTGATGCATGCCAATGAGACCACTGCGGTATTATTACTGCACACAGTGATATCACACTGACAGTACTATAGAAATGATACATTCTGAACCAATTATCTTTTAAATGGGAAAAAAATATTCACATTTAAGATGTTTAAGATCTTTTTGAGGATTTTCTTTTCGTAGTTTCTGTGAGTTACTCCTTATTTTGTTCTTTTCTCTGCTCATAAATGCATTGTCAGGTGTTTTGCTAACATACTTTGTGAGCACAAATCAAAGACCAATTTATTTTCTCTTGTAATATTCTAATTGATTTCTGATGAAATATCACTTCTCTTTCTGAATTATTTTGCTGCCAACAGAGAAAAATCAATCAGTGCGCTAATTACTAGCCGAGTAACTGAAGGTCTGCTGCTGTGATTTCTTTTGTGTATGCTTCAGAGTATATGGGAAATCATTAGCTGATCAGTTGATCGGCAAGAAAATAATTTGTTGGCGTTTTTATTGTTATAAGTATTATTATTCGAGTGTTTTCTTTGTCTTCTGGCTCCCTTTGGTCCAGTTTGTCAGACAAAACTAATGGACTCACCTTTTCTAAAGGCTAAATGAGCAAAATAATCTACTAAATATTCAAACAGGAGATGTAATTGAGCACCTTTTTTTTAATGCTGCGACAGAAGCGAAGGAGCGGTGATGATTTGCTTCCCCCCCGGTGCCTCAGGTAGCAGCCGCCGTTGCCGGTCCCCCCACAGACGGAGCGCCAGGCGCAGAGGATGGAGTGGAAGTGGGAGAAGGAGAAAGGCCAGATGTCGGGGCGCTCCAGGAAGAGGATTGCTAAGCGGTGTGAACATTTTTCAAAAACGATGTTTTGTGCCTCAAACATCTTGCTTACAGCAGCAGGGTCTGATCCAAGCATTATGTGCGAATACATCAGTAGCCTTGGACCCCACCGCTCCCTGTCCCCCCAACTCTTCAGAGGCATGCACACACACACACACACACACACACGCACGCACGCACGCACGCACGCACGCACGCACGCAAACACACACATTTCCTGGTAAGTGAAGCTCAGTGCCCTGCTCCCATCCTCCTGCCTGCCTCCTCCTTCTTCTTCTACAGAAGTAAATTATCAAAACTGTGTTTGAAAGTGAATGAAGGGTGACTCGCTCTCTCTCTCCCTTTCTCTCGCTCTCTCTCCCCTTCCCGCTTTGACATCTCAGTTTTTTTTTTCTTCTTCTTTTTTTTTTTTTTCCCTTACTTGCCACCGTTTCTGGGCTAGGTGATAACTGCCGGTAATAGGATTAACATTGATTTCTTTTTGCAAGAACAGAGATGTGCCAGTTCCAGCTATTTATTGAACTGCCAGCTTTGAACTATGAAAACTGACTGCAGGAAAAGACCTAATGCAGCATTTTAAAGAAAAGAAAAGCCTCTGTGCAATTCTTTCTCTCTCTCTCTCTTTTTTGTTATTTCTCCCTCTGTCGTCTTCTTTTTGTTGTAGCAGGATAAAAGAGCAAATCGGGTGGCTGTGTTCTAAGCTCTGGTAATGACTTTATTTATTTACTTTGTTGTTGCTTATTTATATATATATATATATATATATATATATATACATATTATATATATATATATAAAATCCCTGCTCCAGTCAAAATGGTTATGATTTGATCTATAAATCCTCAAAGCGTTTGACTTGCCTTTTACTTTGAAATAAAGATCAATCCATGCATTTTCTTTGTCAAAGTACTATCCCATGAAAGGCTTTTTCTTTTCTACTGGTGTATGAAAAATAAAACTAAATCTAGCCGTTTTGTTTTAAGTGAGAAATGATGAACGAATTGTGTTTATTTTTTTCCTCCGGAGGCTTACGTTTGCGATAACTCCACTCATTTTCCAGGAATGTTTCTAATTGAGTGTGGCTCTCTTCATTAGCTCTGAATGGGCTCATTGATTACTAATCCATGTGTATTGATGACACCACTTAAGCAGTCAATAGCTGATGGTTCTGCTGTCTCATTAAAAACATAAAGTATGCTTTTTCTGCCAGACGTCAACTACCGCAGTAACATCTTGGGTTAATATAGTGGTGTCATTTCATGGTTTTGATGTAAAGGAGACCAACACATATATGCTCTAGTAGAGTGGGCTCTTCAATCATAAGAACTATGAAAGAGTTACTGAAAGGTTTATGAAACATTGGCACTTTAATCAGAGCAAACTGTAATTAAACAAAGCTGAATGCAGAATCAAGGCTCGTGATTTTACTGTTTCCATTGCAGTGTTACGAAATATACCAATTTCAATACTGTCAATAAAAACCCACCTCATCCCAGCACCAAAACTATTAAGCAAATTTAATGTCAAATTGCGTAATGAGATGGTCAATGGAAGCAAAGCTAGTGATTGACCTCAGTGAGGTGTTGTGGTCATGGCAACAGCTGTTGAGCGCAGACTCTGATGACTGCACTATAATCGGTAAAAACTCTTTGCATCTCTAAGGAGATCTTATACGGTAAAAAGCATGAAAGAGACTAAACTCATATGCAGACATTTCAGTGAACTTCACATTTTTTCCACCACTGTACCATCTTAATAGATTAACATTAACATGAAGAGCAAATAACTGAACATTGATTTAGTGGAATTGAGTAAATTAGGAGAAGTGTACGATGTTATGATGCAGAGAAGTAGAAAGAGTCATATGGTGTTGATTGGACCCATGATGTGGTACCACAGTAAGGCTGGGCCTTTATTCATTTATTTATTTATTAATAAATGCCCATTAAGTTTATTCATTTTTATTTATCTTTGTCACAATAAATTCCTATCAATAATCTTTACAATCCCCCAAAATTGTCCACATGTCGGGATAATTAGTTTTTCCCCACTGTTTGCTCAAATGAAAGTATAAATAAATTTGAAAACGTGATTAAATGCAGATACTGTGAGCAGCTTAGCGACACAAATTGCACTTCTTCATGTGACTTGTGTCCTACGAAAGCGTATTTGAAACGTTTGTGGGGTAATGATTGCTGTGCCATGCGGCCACAACCATACGGTTACCTAAAAAAGAAGCAACAATAATGATTAATCACTTCTATCGTCATCGCAATACCGCCACAAAATATAGTGATAACATTTTAAATCCACATCACCCACAGCAAACCCCGCCTGCTCCCCATCATCGTAGAGTCTTGGGAACGTAGCATTAAAATGCTAAAGAGTACAAAGATTGCGCAATGTTAGTCTAAGAAACTTGTTGGCATGCAGTCATCCTCTGTGTTTACATTGAGGCGAGCGTACGACATGGAGGACATGAAAGAGATTGAGTGAGGCTTGGCAGCAGCCACGCCACACACGTCTCCCGCTATCAGCTCAGCTGAAACATGAAACAACTACCACTGTCACTACAAATGCACCCCCCGTCCAAACCAGACGCTTGTCAGCCGCCTAATGTCCCCTGACGAAACGCTGCGAATTAGAATAGCCACAAACAGTGTGTGTGTGTGTGTGTGTGTGAGAGAGAGAGAGACAGAAACAGAGGGAGGTGAGGGAAGGAACTCATCTGTGTCACAGTTTATCCCCTCGGGCAATCAAGAGAGGTGGAGGGGAAAAAAACCCCACAGTCATTAGCAACTGGTGGTGCTTGCTCCAGCAAATTGCCGTTTGAGTGAAGATTTATGCAGGCTCCTGCCTGGAAATGATTTATTTATTTTAGCGGGGGCTGAGAGATCATTAACCTCCGCTGTGTCTCTGGGGAATGGCATCTGCGGCCTCACACACTGCACACACAAAAGCCCCCTCCACCCGCACGCGTCCCCTGGCTTCAAGGCTCAAGAGGAGGCGCGGGTAACTGTGGGGCCGGACACATGCTAACGACTTCCTGTAGAAAGACTCACTCTCACTTGTTGAAACCCACATGAAACATACGTACCTATAGGGATGAAACTGTTAGTTAACATGCTAACAGTGACGTAAGCACAAAAAAAAAAGTTAGCAAATTTGACAGTAAACTGTCAGTAATGTCGTTTAGTCATTTACTTTGATTTGAAAGCAATCTTTCAGCCTTTAAAGTTTTAAAAGTAGCTGTATAACACAGTTTTGTCCAAACATTTTGTCACATGAGCCAAAAGTAAAAAGTGGAAAGTTCTCTGATGCACAAAGTAATTTAAAATACTTTGTGCATCAGAACTCCTGCTTATATGGTTGTAAAAAAAAAAAAAAAGCTGAATTTTTTATTTATTTTTTTAAAAATCCAGGTCCAATTTTGGTCAGAGGACCAAAAGTCTACATCTACACCATGGGAGACCACATATACACACCAAACACACACAAGGAAAATCTTACAATTTCTCTTCAATGCGTATCAAGCACAGCTCTGCTGAAAACGGCCGAACGAGAGACATCTCTCTTACATTAAGCGCAATGCATATTTTAACGCGACAATTTACACGACTTAAACTGTGTGGTTTCTTAACGGTCGCGGCTCTGCAGATGTGTTGGTCTCCTGATGACGTCACAGTCCCGGCGCTGCAGCCACACACTCTTAATGGCATGTACCGCTATATTCGTGTCCATCCAATTAGAAAATTTGAGGACTTGTGCAACATCAAACCTATTCCTGGTGGCGGTGGAAATCAGAAGGCTGAAGCGCAGCAGTATAGATCGGAAATTAATCATTACCTAAATCAAACTGGAGAGGAAATGGTGCCGCCTGTTTAACTGAGTGTAATTGAACACTAATGGCAATCTAAAGCTGCAGCATTGAAGATTTGCATTAACCCCACTGCACCTGGAATAGAGAAGGTCAAATTATATGTATGTAATATATTTTTTCTCCCCCCTTTCCACAGTCATCCCCATTCTCTAGTCGTTTAATTTCATTTAATTTTATCAGCTTGGACTATTAAAATTAAGCTTTCTTTGGAAGACAAGTACAGAAACGGCCATGGGGGACCAGAGGGAGGGAGGGACAGAGGGAGGCGAAGGGCCCGAAAGTGATGATTGTGCTGCAGCCTTATCAAGCAAACACTCGAGCGCACAACAAATCAGGAGTTTTATTAGGGGTTATAAACTCCAGCATCCAATTGGAGATGAAGGGGATAAATTTATGAGAAATGTTAACGGTGGCATAATTTCTCTTCCATATGGCAGGATTTTTTTATTTTTATTTTAAATGCTTATTTTTCTGTTTAAATATGAGCTTCTTTTTTAATCATTTACAACATCGTTGTCTATGCATGTTTTTGAAGTTATATAGTAAACATTTAAAAATCTTGTGTTTTTTGGTTTTTCTTACTTGTGATTGGTATTTTCCTTTCTTACATAATGCCCAACAAAAGAAGAACATGTATACGTGAATACAGATATTTCAATCTTATGGTGTTTAGTTCTTGTAAAAGTTTCACAATAAACTCCATTTTCCACCACAGTTCTTCATCTTTGGGTTGTTGTCATATTAGGATGCATATAAATCTCTCCATGTTGTGAAAACCTAAAAACATCTCTTCATAAGCAGAATGATGCTCTTTTTGTCATAAAATCAGACTTGCCAAATGCAAATTAAGAGGAAAAAAAAATAGAAGCTTTTGTCCCTTTTTCCCTGACAGTATTAATACTTTCTATTTGGACTAATTTTGTTTTGTTGTTCGGCGGAACAAACACAGAAATAATGGAAACAAAGTGGATGCATGTTTCGAATTCAAACATTTTTCTAATTTAATATATGAAGTTGGAAAATATGTGGAATAAGTTAGAAAAAAGAGAGAAGGGGGGTGAATAATTTGGCATGGTCTGAAACATTATTGTTTGCTGTGAGTGGGTGGGGGGGCGGCGGGGTTCTGGAGGGGGGTCACGGATAAACAAACAAACCTCGACGAGGGCAGCGGTGGGAGCGACGCGGTCTGCGGTCGGGTGCAGACAGCCCCCCGCCCCGTGTGAGAGGGGGGCTTGCCAAGTAGCGACCCTGAACTGCGGCGCTCGGTTGCTGCCTGGCTGCACTAAGCGGCGGCTGCCAACGACGCGCTGATTTATCAGGGGGCAACGCCAGCCGCCACCTCGCTCTCCCCCGTGCCCTCCCTTTATAAAGAACCTCCCTGACGGCTCTGATAGCGCAATCAGGGCTACGGCAGAGCCAAGGCAATTTCTCCTTCACTCTTTGATAACCCTGTGCCTTATTGAAAGCCAATAGCAATGGCAGCAACAACAGCTCAATTGGAAAGAGTTGCTGCATTTTGAAGGGGGCGAGCGGGGGGGAAAGGTTACGCCTTGACAAAATGAGGAGGGAGCAGGGGAGGTCTGTCTCACTTTTATGTAAAAGCCACATTGTCCTCCAACAGGTGGCGTGGTTCCTCGGCGGCTGCCATCCCTCAGCTGACTCTGCCTTGTTTGTATTTTTGTTGTGTTTTTTTTTTTTTAACGCTGGAATTCTGACAAAACGTTTGGAGTGCAACTTTGACTTTTGTCCACAATGAGCTTCGACAGCTTTGTTGGGTCACAATAAGAGCTGAACAGGGCTCTCATCTTAGCGCTAATCCCGGCTTGCTCATGTTTCTTTACAAAAACAATGGTAAAGTTTGACATCTGAGTAAAATTTGTGCTTCGCATTAAGTTGGAGAATATGTGGAATACGTTATAAAACACAGCAGGAGAATTATTTGGCATGAGCTGAAACAATATTGTTTACTGTGACAATACTAGAATGACGTTAGCGTGCTAGTTTTTCAGAATTACTAAATGAGGCTAATAGATGAATTTTTGCAGCATGCACTTTAAATGATTTGCTGCAGAAATTGTCCATTTACACAGTTAACACTTTTCCCACCCAAGCTGAGGCCACATGAGAACATGAATCAACCTGAATCAAATGAGTTGTTTTCTCTAAAACACCTGATCTTGGCCCAACATGACTTGATTGTGCTCTAAAAAATTCCATCACGCTCTACATTTACTTCTATCATCAACTTTTAAAATGATGACGTTCAGTTGCGTTAAATTTTCAATCAGTTTAAAAAATATTCAACAAGAACAATCACACACCAACCAGATGAATGTGTGGATATTTTTCTCCGCAGTGACAAATACCACTGACTGTGGGCCCAGGATCTACATGTGAACAATTAAACTAAGCAGCTACACTTTAATTATAAGTGGTCTGAATGCAACCTGTTTTGCTGTATCCTGCTGGTGAGGATGGACCTGAATTGTAGGTAATCAAATGTCTCAGGGTTTCTATGTTGATCTGGTGGATGAATCTGTGCTCCACTGCCTCAATGTAGACTGGAATTACGGTACAAGCACCATTTCAGTCAAAGTTTCGAACTCGGGGGACATTTCTCCAATTGAAGTGTTTTCTGAACACAAGCACCAGACACTCTCCAAAACCTCCTGTCCATAACTTTTCAACATGCCAGCTTCCAGATTTGTGAGAAGCATTGACTCCATGTCAGAGATGATACTCAGATGGGAATTTTTTCGATTCATTTAGTTACCTGCGGGACGTACTCTGTTTGTAGAACTGAAAATGTTTGCGCCAGTAGGTCAGGGGTGTGCATTGTAATCTGTCAAAACGACAGACTACAATTCAGATTTTTCTATCACCATTTTTAAAAGAAAACAGTCCACCAGAAAATACTCACGTGACTCATATTTTAACTATTTCTGCGAATCGCCAGGATTTATTTTTTGGCCGAACCTGTTTACTTTGGTATCAACGTACACTGATGACCTCTTACTATTTTTTCAAGTTGTCCAAATTCTTTTTTTTTGGCACAAGAATAACATTTGACGCTCAATAAACGATCAAATGTTCATCATGAGTTGAAACTGTCAATCAAGGTTGGTTGTGATTGAAAAATAATGGACATGAATGGGCTGCGGTGCGATTCTTTGTGTAACGGTCTAATCACAAGAATGTAAAACAAATTTACCTAACATGATTATGATCAATTTTTATATTGAATCAATTGCCCATACTGTTGTCGAAATAATCTGACTATTACAATGATGTGCTCTGTAGGTATAAGATGAATGTGCTTAGTGTGAAGAATGTTGCGTTTTATTATTTTAAAACATTACTTTTGTAGGACTAACAAAGTCTCCTTTATGTGCAACGTCCTTGTCTGTTTGCAGTGAACAGAACCTTTCTAAATAAAATGCTGAATTTTTCTTTGTAAGCAAAGGACAAATTATATTAGGCTGCTTTCAGCAAGCTGTTGAAAAAAAAAAAGAAAAAGAAAAACATCTACTGCATCAGGACAAACATGATGTGAGCCGCGCTGAAGGATGACCTGTGTCATCGCGTTTCATCCTTTCAGTTGATTCAGTTCTTCTCATATTATACAGTTTCAATGGTTGAATGACGCTGCAGGCAATGTTAACTCATAAGCCTGTAAGACATTATGTTGGTCCTTGGGCTGAATTGAGTCTCAAAGAAAGAAACAAAGGCCGCATTCACAGAACAGAAATATACTGATTTTGAATTCTTAACACTTTGAAACACAATATAAAATTCATTGCTACAAAATCTATTTCAGTCGAGTGAGGTAAAAGTTTGCATTCATCTTGCCAATAAGTAAATGACTAGGTATACAAGGCACTATTTGCATAGCACCTTTCAAGACATGGATCTGACATGCTGCTCAAAAGAAAAACTAAAATCCTTGAATTTTACTACATACATATAGTTAAGCAAAACATATTCTAAAAAGATTTGATCTGTAGTTGCTTCCTCAGAACTCAAACTCGAAAGGATTAAGTCTCACAGTACTGGAGGTAATGCAGGGTCTGGTCACATGACCTCAGGAACCTGCTAGGGACACTTGGGTTTAAAAGTTCTGAGAGGTGCCCATATGTATCTCCATTCAAAATTGTGTAAGTAAGAACATGTTTTGTAACATATTCTGAAGTGAATGGGGAGCCAGTGTAGCAGGACTAAGAGCCGTGTGACAAGAGATAAACTTTGGCGCTTTCTCTGGTCAGGAGTGTGGCAGCAACATTCTGTACAACCTGCAGACGGTCCAAGAACGGTTTGTTCTGGCAGGTGTGTCATGACTAGAACAATCCATAATCTTAAAGGAACAAAGGCATAAATATCAAGCAATAACAGTGCTTGTGATGTTCTGTGATCTTTTGTGAAACTGAGCTTAAAAGTTTAGATAAATCATGCAGTTTGTAATTTTTTTTAAAATTAGTTTTATTATGTAAAATCAACTTTTCTATCATGTTGTAATGTTATTCTCTCAACAGAAACATACCTGGAGTGTTGCTTTGATTCTTTCATGTATGTCTGTGGAATCCTGACAGAGATGTTGCTGTGACAATATGCTGAAGGCGGAGTCTAAGAAAGAGCAGGAGTTTCTTAAAGAGACAGAGGCCCGATTTGAAGGATAAAATTGTAAAGTCAAACTTCTTTATGTTTGATAAATACCTTCAGTTGTTATGATAATGCTATAACAGTTACTTGATTGAGCTACAAAATGACACTATGGAAAATATATAATACCACCCCGTTAGCAAATATGGAATATTTGGCACAAGTTCAGGTTGACTTTGAAGGCTTTTCCAACAGAAGAATGGGAATTACTTGAAACTGCATCTTATACATGCTTTGGATGACTGATATTAAAATTTGTTTAAAAGGAGGAGAGGGTGGCTAAAACCTTTTGACTGCATTGTACAAACTCACAAAATGACAACGGACTGAGGAGAAAAGCTATACTTCCCTTGAATGAATGTAGGATTACATTCAAGTGCAATGCAGGGGGGAAAAAAAACAAAGCTTAAAGGCAAAAGTATATTTCAGCAAGACTGTTTTTTGTGGTCTAAAGTAAAAGATTTCGCAAAGGGTAAAACAGACTGAAGAGATGCGACCACCGAGGGGCAAGGGTTGCACAGCATCAAGTGGATGTAGGAAGAGGCTGCAGCGTGTCAAAGATGTGAAATGATGAGGGAATTACATATTTCTGAGATGCTGTGGAGGTGACGGGTTCAAAGCCGGCTGCCATTACCAGGTTGCAACGGTTCAGAAAAGGTTTCGATGTGAAGATATTTTAAAAGATCATTTATACAAGAGGACTGGTGGAGGGTGAAGGATTGAATGAATGACTCTGACCCACAGTGCTGATGTCTGACCTTATCATCAAGAGTCAAGTTAGGTGTTACGCTCTTACAATCGCTGGATGCCACTTTTATACGAAAAATGTAGAGTTCCTTTAAAATATAGATGACCCCCAGATTCCTCCTTATTATACGAGTTTGTTAAAAAAAAAGTTTACTCTTAAATAAGCTTGGGCAGTCATGTAAACATGACCGTATATATGGCTGCAGAACTTTGTGGGATTCTGTCCCTGAGATGGTTGAGAGTTCAGGAAGTCAGTTCAAAGTGCTTTACATCGTGAAAACGCAAACAAATATCATGCAGTCAACAGACGTGAAAATAGACATTTCATTTTGTCAAGTGCCATCATTAACATCATCAACACATAAATATATTGGTTAGTCACTACGGCTCAAAAGCAAAAGAAACAGGTGGGAGTTTAGTCTTCATTTAAAGGAACTCAGTGTTTCAGCTGTTTGGCCATTTTTCTGGAAGTTTGTTCACTTTTCACTGATTTTCACTTTTTCTTTGGTTCATTTGAACAAATTTATTCTCAGTAGAAGAGCAGGGTTTGCGTCACTTTCTTGCAATGGTTCTGATGGTATTTATTGGATATGTTGTTCACAATTAACAGCAACGCCCTGCGTCCCATTTTCTTTTATATATATCACATTTAAGATTTAGCATGTTATGCTGACGACTTGACAGCTGAAACCAATGAGATTCGTCAGGAAGCAGTTTCTTGTGCTTGTGACGTCACATTGCAACGCGTGGATACATCAGCAGGTGTGTAGGCTTAATACATCCTGTAGTCCGGTGTTTGGGTTAGGGTTAGCACACTGACCTACATGTTTTAGATGTTCCCCTGCTTTGACACGCCCCATTCAGATGATTGCAATTCAGCAAAACCCTGTTAGTCAGCCATCGACTGAAATCATGTGTGCTGAAGCAGGGGAATGCCTGAAACGTGCAGGGCAGTGTGCTCTGACTCCATGTTGCTCCCAAAGAATTCCACTTTAATTTAATAATTTTCCAATACTTGAATATTGTTTATATGAAGATATTAAAACATGTCACCTAATTTGGGCCTGAGCTGAACTACAATGTTTGCAAAACACACATATTAAAATGTATATGGTTCAACTGAACCATATATATTTCAATATATGAAATCCCCCTACTCTCCTCAAAAATCGGGGTTCTGGGCTACTGCCTTTTTAATATCTACCTAAAGTATAGACCAGCACATTACAAATGGTTTAACTTCACAGAAGAAAACAAAGTGTGTTTATGGTCTATGTGAAACTGTCTGCCTTACTGAGAGATTCGTAGAGGACCCTAATCCTAAAATGGACATTTAAAAAGTAACTTTGAGGCTGCTTGTGAAAAAAATGAAGTGAGACATGCATCACTTTAGTGAGCCTAATCTAATTGCAGCAACATCTGAACTTGCTCAATAAATCAAACTGCTCTGACAGAGTTCTTCTCCACTTGCATTTCTCATCCTCCCATCCCTATTAGTCTTTCCTAAACTATCGTGACATGCAACGCGCGTTTCTGTGATGAGGAGCGGCTTCTTCAAATGTGAAAGAAAGATCATTAAGAATGACGAACAGATGTGACGCTATTGTTGGAAGGTGCGAGTTATCAGCCTCATCTCTGCCTGAAATCACAGGAAGTAGAAAGAACGGTGAGCCGTGTGAACACTTATTAGAAACAACGGAGGAACGAGACCTCAATTTGCAAATCGGATTTAAATTCCGGGGGGTTTATCTCCTATTCATCCTATAAATAGTTTCAAATCGATCTTCACAAAGCTATTGATGAATCCATTTATTTTTGTGTTCCATGGCAGATTGAATTTGCAGAGAGAAAATTGTGGCAGTTTGTGTTTATTTCGTCACACATTATCTCACAGGAATCACTGACGTAGCTCTAACAGACCTGGTAATTACAAATTAAGCAGGGATATTTCCAGTATTCGGATGGTACTGTACATGCACCAAATACATTATCATACCTCTATATGAAAAAAAATAAAATAAAAATAAAAAAAATCAGGACACCCCTTTTAATAGCCGTTTCTGTCAAAATGGAATGTTCACAAACTGATGATGAAGAGTTTGATGGCATGTTTGACCATAAAAGACAAAGTGTTTTAATTAGTGTCAAAAAAGGAATTTTGTTTTACTATTTAAACAAATATGAGAACTAAAGGTGAAAAAAAAACACCCTACCGAGCCTAGCAACTACAGTATAATAATTGAATAACATAAGACACTTGTTATGTATGACTAAAGTTTGCTCCACTCCAGCGTCATAATAGTTTTGGGTTTTTCATTACAGCTTAGTTTTATTTAGTTGTGACTCTTTGTTTGTCTAAGTTTAAATGAGTTGTTAGAGTGTATTTGATAGTTTTTATTAGTTATTATTAGCTAAATATTGTGTAGTCTAAGTTTATATTAGTTCTAATAGTAGTTTTACTTTTTTAATACTTTGATCAAGTTTTAGGTGCAGAATTCTAAAAGGTCAAAGTATTGCATTGTGATTATGTATTCATCGATTGGGTAGTCAACACTCAAAAGAACATAAACTCCGTTTTCAGAAAATGGATTCAAAGGTTGTGACTGCCGTGTTTCCTCCCGACTTTTGCCTTCGCCATTTGTGGACCAGCGCAAGAAACTATAATCTTACTGTGTAGATGCGATACGACGTGAAAAACGTACAATTTTCCATAAGTTACAGATGGAATTATTATTTATTTGACAAGTATAAACATTTGATTCTTAAGAATAAGAAAACAAAATTTGACATAATCCATTGACTTACACATGGCAGTGCTAATATTTTCCTCTGATTCAATTGTTCAAACAAATGAGAAAAGCTGTTGTGTCCTTTAACATAAAAATCCATCAGCTGCACGTTGCAATGAAAAGATCGTCTGCTGCAGTATTCATGTCAAAGAAGATACCTACAGTACTTACCTATTGCCTTGAGGCCTTTTAAAGAGCAATCATATCGTTTTCACAAAGGGGAGCTCTTTTTCTTTATGTTTTCACAAAGAAAGTCTTTACTGATTTAACAAGTGGCCACAATGAGTTTCAGTGGATACAACATTCTTTCCCTGCATTTGAAAATGTTTCTCCATTTAGCAGAATATACACACTTATTCAATAATTGGTATTTATGCTCTTGTTACATCATGTTTATATGGATATGGGTGGGTATGAGACTTTAGGAGGATAACTGTGTGAAAAGTCCATGATTTCACATTATGGCAGCTAATTAATAATGCATAACATGCTCTAACAATTCATTTAAATTGGTTCACCTTATTCATATAGCAACAAAATAAATGTGATCTCAGTGCACTTTACATAAATGCATATAATTCATCCAAAGTCTGCGTTTTTGCAGCAATTCCTCCTGAGTAAGCATGGGGCGACAGCAGAAAGGAGCAACTCAGACTAAACAGGAGGAAACATTCAGAAAAAATGTGACAAACTAAGGGTTGTTTATTATGTCAAATATAGGGTGGGTAATTGATTGTTTTTATTGATCTGTACAGCACTTTGAGCTGCTTTTAGTATGAAGGGTGCTTTATAAATAAAATTGATTGGTTGATTGATTGATCTAAACAAGGATTTTTTTTCCCAGTAAATATTCTGAAAATAAGGGCAGTTTCCACTTAACGGTCTCATGTAAATGTAGCCTAAACCAACTTTGAATCATAGGAACACTATGATTGAATGTTTTGAACTTTTAAACGTATTACTTTTTAAAGCTTTGGTGCACCTTGGACACCAGTAGTCACCCCGTTGTCATATTTGCTGATAATTGTACAACACAATTTTTGGAGAACCTAAAGTAGATTTTTTTTATGTCTAATAAAGGTTGTTAACCAAACTTTAACCAATAGAAACGTAAATGAAAAGCACAAGAGGCCAGTGAGATGTTTGGGCATGACATCAGAAAGATATGGCACAAAGTTACAGGGGCAGCCAGTCTGCTTTTTGTGGCGTCCGACCTAAATAATTCCCCATGTTGTCTGGCTTCGCCTCACCAGGTTCCAGCCTAAGCACTGATCCTTCCTTATTCCCCATCTCTCTGAACCTGGCTGTCCTGTGGTGGAGCAGCTGTTATACCGGTTTGATCGACTTCGGGGGGGGTCTGAAGGTCGGCGCACAATGCAATGCGAAGGTAGAAATCCTGAGCCTTATCAGTCTGACCTTCAGGACCGCTGATACCACTGATGACACAAATACTACAATCTGTCACTTCTAATGTGCCGCCGCAGCGCATTATTCTGTAGGACTCTTGATAAACAGCACTGCTGCGACAGATGTAATTAGCCTTTTCTTTTTTGTTAAGTTTAGTTGCGTTGTACTGTCTCTGTGAGGCAAGTAA
The DNA here is from genome assembly GCA_903066825.1 of Alfaro cultratus. Lineage (NCBI taxonomy): Eukaryota > Metazoa > Chordata > Actinopteri > Cyprinodontiformes > Poeciliidae > Alfaro > Alfaro cultratus. The sequence goes on from CAEFZX010009922.1 coordinate 36,767, forward strand.
ATGTGTTTACCACAAATTCCCAAAAAAAGAAACATTTTGATACATCTCCATAAATCAATGCTTTATTTAGCCCCCCCCACACACACACACACACCCTTTTGACAACATTAAATGGATTCTGCAATAGTGTGGTTGAATAAATCTGATAACTTACAAATACCATGCCTTACACTTCACATTTATATTCATCAGCAATAATATTGGTGTAGTCTGGTATGGGCCTCATTCATGCTCAAGGTTCGATCTGTTGAAAGAGGACGGCAGCGATGGCGGCGCGCTCCCACGTCAACCAGCGTCGCCGTCCTTCAGTCGCGATAGATGCTTTACCTCAAATTTATATCACGCAACGTTGTGTTTATGTGACAGCGTTGGCTTGTCATTAAAAAAGGGAAAAATGTCCTTTCGGTGTTGATGTGCGATATCTAACGGTGTGAATAAATCCCTCTGTAAACATTTCAAAGACTTCCACAACATTAATACAAACTCCAGTGGAGGATCAGGACACTTCCTGGGGTTGGCACTTCATCTCCACTGAGAATGCTGCGTCACCTCTACAGGTGGTTGGCTAGATTAGCCGAGTTCCCACAGTTCAGCACAAGAAACATGTGATGGATGCACACAGCAAACACCCTCTGTTTATGTGGGAGATTAGCTTCAAGGAACGAGCAGGGAAAAAAACAAACTAGTGTTTCTTTTGGTTTCACTGACCTGAGATGGAAAAAAAATATGGCTTTGAGTTTTACTAGGAAAATATGTTGACGTCTTTAATTTCATATGTCTGATATAGCGTCAGGCCTACAGCCACATCTACAATGGAATGCTTTGAATCAAAGCATATTCATGAGCTCAAATGGTCCTGTTAAAATCTAGACTCAAATGTGCTAAAAAGTGTGTGGTGCCAACTTGAAAATTGAGGGTTAAGGAAAAGGGAATGAAAAAAAAAACTGATGTTCACAGATACTCCATACAATTTGACTGAGCTTAAGATAATCTGCGAGGAAGAATAGACACAAATTTCAGGGAGTACGTGTGCAAACCTGGCCAAAATGATATTTCAAAAGATTTGCTGCTTTAATAGCAGCAAAAAGTGATTCTATAAGGTATTGCCTGAAATTAAACTGTCAGATTTTTGCTTGTAAAAACCTTTGAAAACATTTGTCTTTCCATCCACATCACAATCATCTGCTTCTTTTTGTTTTTCTATTACACAAAAACCCAAACAAAGGGGCAGAATTATGTGTTTTCCAGGCACATAGTGCCATTTTATTCAGTCAAGTGACTACGTTACCTTCAGTTGTTATAAATATACATCAAAAAAGACTTAAAAGAAATTTGACTTTGTAATTGAACACCTTGAAATTGGGCCTCTGTCTCTTTAAGAAGCTGCTCTCTATGAAACTCCGCCTTCAAGAAGTCATCACAACATGGCTCCTCTATTAACCGTTTAACGATGTGTTTACCAGCATTGCACACTGTTTACATGGGAGCTCAGGAGACGTGCAATTCCAGCAGGTGTTGCTAATTGCGTCTGGCTAGTCTGAAGGAGCTGAGTGGGCGAGTTGCGCTGTGTAATGTGGATGCTTGGAAGTTTGGAAACTCCAGAGGAGGAGCTGCGTCTCGAAGGCGGAGCTAGGTCAACCCAGGGGTTCTGCCCAGCTGAATAGGTTCCATGGAGATTACAGGATTTCTCAAACATGCATTAGAGAATTAAGGCAACATTGCAGGTATGTTTTTATCAGGAAATATAACATGACAAAAAACTGAAAAACAGTCTACCCTTTAGAGATGCATTTGTGAGGTGGCAGCATTTTATGAAGGTTAAGGGGCGTGAATACTTTAGCAGAACACTTTACATTATTGTCTGAAGCACCAGCTAGTTCCTATCACAGCAGTACATGTGCTGTGTATGTTTGCGGGTTGCATGTCATAAAGCCCAACGATCATGAAGCTCCATAAATATTCATGGAGTCAAACATTCCCCTCAAAATCGTCTGCTCAGTGTTCAAGTAGGTACCAAGAAAACAAGCAAAAAAGTATTTCGAGCGTCGCTGAACTTCCTCGCAAATTTCCAATAATTGATGAAGCCTCTTAAAAAGTAATTAGGGTATTCACGGCGCCGCGTACGGGAGTGGACAGGCCTTGATGACTGCAGAGCAGACCTAATCCAGGGCGGCAGTTTGGCTGTTGATTTGCAGACTGTGGGCCTTGCATTGTGAGAGCTTTATGGTCCCTTTATGGTACGCCAGGAGACACCTGCATGGGCGATATGTTGCCTGAGACATTTTTCTCTCTCCTTCTGTGTGGCTCCTTTGCTTTTGTATCATTAGCAGAGCAAAGGGGCCGTGAATCACTCGTCTCAACACCCCCCCACCACCACCTACCCTCCTCTTTCCTTCCATCTTTTTCAACCTCTGCCCCCCCCCCCCAACAGCCCGACCACGGCGGCCTCCCTCCCCTCTCCTCCGGTGCTAAACGGCTTGACAGAAGGGTGCCCAGACCGTTGGCAGTAGCCATCGACTGGAAGGGGAGAAGCTGCCAGGAGTCCTTGATGGATAGGCTCATTTTCCAGCCGGCAGCAAGTCTCGGCGAAGCATCCGTGTCATTTGTAATGTCAGCCAACAAAATGTAATCAAACATTCCAGCGGTTTAATCACAGAGGGCTGCTCGAGAGATGATTGTAGTGTCAATATAATGCTATTTCATTATCTGTTTGTATTTTATATTGACAGTGTCAGATAAACAGTGTGGAAAATTAAGATTAAAAATATGGTAATTTCATTTCAATCACCCCGGCTACAGTTGCTGGCCCATTATGCGATTGATTACTTCTGAATTAAATTTGGGGCTGAATGTAAAGTTTAATCTTCTTTCTTCTCTGCAATTCAGCTCCCCAAAGGCCTCTTAGTAAGTAAGTACCCATTTCATTTGATGTTTAATGAAAAGTAATGGCCCAAATGAATTGTATAAATCAGCTGTCGCGTGTACCTAGTTGACGTTCCATTTCTTTTCCCTTTCATTTTTAATTCCCCTCTTTCAGCATCATGACCCAAAACTTAAGGCTGTAGTCCTTAAAAAAAAAAAAAAAAAGAACTAGTGTTGTGACAAAGTGATTTCTTCTGTTTGCTGTTTGTCACATTAAAAAGCAAAGAGATTTTAATGTCAGACAAAATATACACCGTGTAAATAGAAGATATAGTTTTCAAATGAAAATTTCATTTGTAAGCGGTAATAGCTGTCTAAACTGATATGATTTAGTGTGAAAAAATTAGTTTTTTCTCTAGATTGAAAATAATGAAATAATTACTTTTGCAGTGATTTAGTCACTGATTAATGGAATCAAGAAATCACTTGAAGAGAACCTGTTTGACAACATGAAGTAGGCCAAAAGGTCAGAAAAAGCCACATATTTTGCAGCACCCTACAAAAATTCAGGAACAGATTAGAAACAAAATTGTTACCTTTTATATCCACATATCAATCTGGAATGGATTGAAAGTGTAACAAACACTGAAAAGAGAAAATGGGCTTCCAACTTAATAGATACAGTGTTAATTTGTCATATGGAATCGAATTAAGTTATTTATGTTTGTCAAACTTAATACATTTACGTGGAGAAACTTAATCTGATTTCTTGTGACCAGTTACCATAATACTATATTTAAGTTGGAGCACCTTATTTTCTTTTTTCAGTGTAGAGAGAGAGAGCTGTGATACAAGAATGAAAAAAAGAAAAGACACGGAACAGCTCTGCTGTTTTGCAGGAGGGCCGTGCCAACCAAAACGTCTCCATAAGCTCATCGATAACTCATCCAGGAGGGATGGTTAAGACTGCAGAGTGTAATCTAAAGCACTGCAAACCTCACTTGCCTCAGTTATGATCAAAGTTATTATATAAACAATAAAAACACTAAAAAAAATAATCAACATTTTTTCCACGTATTTTGGGTCTAATTTCTGGCTTTGCTTTGCTGCTTCAGGTCAACTCGTCATTATTGACAGAACCATGAATTCTGCTCTCCTGCTGTTTGGCCATCAGTTCATGACCTTAAACTCAAGTGTTTTGGGGGGGTTTGGCAGCAGGACATTGATCTGATTCACACCAGCACTCCTCATGGCTCAAAATAAACAAAATGGAGGTTTTGGAGTGGCCAGGTCAAAGTTTGTCCTTAAATCCGAGTGAGATGTTTGCCGCGGCTGTTCACACTCAAAACGCTCTCCGTCCAGGCTGAGATAAACCATTTCTGGGCCAGAAGTTCCTCCACAGCAATGTGTCGATTTTTACAAACACTTCACAAGGACAGGGGACGCAACCAGTCATTAGGTTAAAGGGCCAGTTACTTCCTCACAATTACTTCCCAGGTGCGCCGAGTTAATGAGGTCGTAGCTTTTATTAAGGGCATTTTTTTTATGTTATTTGAAAATGTTTAAAATGACAAAAGAAGACGCAAAAATAAAAGAAACCTATAACTTTTTGTGCCTTTTTCTTAAGTAAAGAAAACAGATTTGTGTAGCTGCAGCAGATGAGATATTTATGAGAGCTGAAAATAAGGTCAAACATATGTACCCTGCAAGGTGCTTAGCAAAGTAATTAAGAGGGAATACTTCTCAGCCTGGAGTGCCACTTTTAGGAGAAACTCCAACCTCTAAACCCGCCGACGGGTGACAGACATTTTAATTACATGGTAAATTTTGATTTTTTTTCTCTCTCTCTCTCTCTCTCTCTCTCCCTCTGTGTGTCTGGGCCTGAACTCTTAAGCGCTGCCATGTAGTCAAGATTTAGCTGCAGAAACTCTCCTCCTCTCCCCCCCGTTTTCGCCGGCCGTGCGTGAAGTGACACGACCGTTAACGAGAGCTCGGCGGAAGCAGGAGACGGGGCTTGAAGAAAGGAGCTCTTCTTTGTGAGTTCCCATTCAGCGTGATTTGTCCCCCTTTGTAGTCCTAATTATGTGCCAAAGTAGGATAACAGAAGTTCTCAACTCGGCCATTATGCCAGCACAAAAAAAGAGACGCATACAAGGAGCTGATCACTTTGGAATTAGCAAACATGATACTATATGAGGAGGGAGAGAGAGAAGAAGAAAAAAAAACATTAATACCGTCAGGGATTAGAGGTTCTGATTAAAGTGTAGCTTCTACCATATGCAAATTAGTGATAGGCATTTATCAGCGCCTGGGCAAGCTGTCTTAGCTGCAAAGCCACATATGTTTTTTAGCTGATTAAAAAACTGCTTGAAGTTGCAAGCTTTTTAATGGCAGAGAGAGAGAGACGCACAGAGAAAAAGAGAGAGAGAGAGAAAGAGAGGTTGTGAGGCAACTCATTTCCTTTTGGCCAATTTCCCACAATCGCTCAGAGCGTTTGCCTTAATTCCCTCCTTTATTAGCTGCATTCTTTTGTATATAATTAAAACATTTCTCAAGTGAGCATGTGTGTGCTTGTGTTATTTTATTTTTTTGTCCTTTATTTTTCATCAGCGAACATATTGTATTCTTTTTTTTTTTTTTTTTAACTGTATCACCGTAGCCTGGACGCCCCTCCTGAAAAGGAGCCCAAGTTTGGGCACAGCGACCGTAAAGGCAGAATTAGGTGAGAATTTGTCAGCGGTCTGCCATTGTGTGAGGGTCTCGGCGTTATTATATTTCCCTTTTCACATGGAGGTGACCCCCTTTGTGTTAACAAAGAACATGAGGATGAAACTGAGCTCTGTGTGCTCCTCACCCAGCACTGATAAAGCCTCGGTAACCCAGCAGCCCCCCAACACGCCCCGCTCCCCTCCTCCTCTCCTTGAGGGAGCACTTTAATTTATGCTTTTTCATCTCCCTGGGCGCAGCACTGTTAACCTGCTCTGTGCACTACTGATTCTGGGAAGGGAAACCTCTTATCCACACCAGACTGCTGCGTCAAGTCTCTCCTCTCACTACTCCGCCGGTGGAAAGTTAGTTCTTGATGCAAACGGCAAAACATCCCGGCAAAATGTACGGCTGGGGAATAAAGAGATTTACACGAGTTCAAATAGGTAACCTGCTTACTGTCAGCTACGGCGTGTGCAGAGGTTTTCCGGCTTACTACGTTAATGTGATTTTTTTTTAAACATCCTTAGGACTGTACTTATTTTCTTGGGTCAGTTTTAGTTTGAGAAAAACTTAACTATAGTGTAGTAGACTGTGCTAAACTATAATGTAGTATTCTCTGGTATACTGTGGTACTGTAAGCTGAACTACTGTATAACGTACCATAGAGTATAATATACAAGGCTGAGTATTGCAACTATGCAGGACTATATTATTCTATGGTATAATATGCTGTACTATAATCCGCTATATTAAGGTAGACTATACTATGCCAGAGTTTACTGTACGTTGCTATCAGGGTTAAGCAGCTGCTTAAGGAGCCCCAGCCTAATATAGCTTTTATTTAGTTAATTTCACTTTAAAATGGTCATAGGATGCTGTGCAGTCAGCTGCACAAACAGTTCAGGATCCAAACCAAATTTGTTATTGTACTGTGTAAATTTTACTGAGGTGATACAGCACAATACAGTATAAGTACGGTGATGGATAGAAGCCATCAATCGTAAGGACTCTTACATGTTGCTCTTTACATCTGGAAATTTTGCATATAAACAACTTTAATATTTTTAACATATTTTCCCAACAATCCATATTATAAATTTGGATGTTTAGGTCAAAAGGTAGGCATGCTGTATGTGCAGAATTGTATTGAATTGTATTGTTTTTATCACAATGTTTATGATTTATTTTATTTTTTTTTTTATTGAATTATTGCACCATAGAAAAATTTCAGCTTCATTTCCGTCCATGAAGAAAAAAAAAACACTGGAGTTTCTGTGCTCAGCGAAACCTTCCCAGAAACATAGCAGACCAATAATACTCCGCAAACCAGTGATTCAATAAATTACATTGTGGCAAAGAAGCCATGTAATTGAAATATCTAGATAAGAATGAGAGTGACTCTAAATGATATAAAATGATGGAGACAATAAAAGGAGCGGTCCGGAGATGGGCTCGTGGTTGCCTTGAACAGTCTGGAAGGGGCGGCCTAAGTAGCGAAGCCATAGAAACATGTTGAAAAGAGCTATTGTTGCTTTTGAAGGCAACCTCTATCTCTCAAGGACATCTAATTAACAGACAACAGCTGAGTCCATTTCAAATGGTAATATATTTTCCATTAAATGCATCATTTTCAAAGCTTTATTGCTTACTTCAACAGACCTTTCTTTATTATTCGTATTTTTCAGGAAGGTATTTAATGCTTTATTTACTACACTCAATACATTGTTTGCACTTGTACAGGCAATTCTCTTTGACCTCTTCAACATATAATAGTGAATTGGTGGTTAATGAAAGGTAAGCATTTTAAAATGTTTTTCATCTCTGATTCAACATGTCATTTCAATGAACCGCTTTCACACTGTTTCAATCACATCTAATTTAATAATGAAGTAAACGGCCACAAAGGTCCCGGTTCATGAGATGAAGATCGCAGCGACACGTTAAGGTTTATACAAACCGCTCTGACTGGTGCACAACCAGAACCGCATCGACGGGAAATTCAAAGAAATGGTTCTCTTTCGAAACATTTCTCAAAGCACAAAACCTTCAATCTATGTTTCCATGCTGACACACTTGCAGCAATTCAGACTAGACTGTTTTGTGAGTCTGAACTGAGTGAGAATTTTGATGCTGGACCTGAAAAAGGCCGATCCCCGACAACCTGACAGGACAGTTCTCCAAAGAAGAATTGGGGTAAAATTGCAGCGTCCAGATGTGCAAGTCTTACTGAGACCGATCCACATAGAGCCCATATAATGCAGTAGTTTAAGTTGGGATAAATATTTTGTAGAAACCAGTTTCCACTTTGATTTTGAAGGGGGTTTTAGGGTAACTTTTTTGTTACAAAAAGAACGTTAACGCACTAACATCACTGGATGTGAATTAATATGTTTATTTGATGATTACTAACTCATTTGTAGCTCTTCATTTTATGCACTTGATGCTACTGCATACGCAACAAAATAAAATTAACTAGCTAGCATTAGCTTTCCATGTCATGGGTGGAGCTATTAATACCCCTATTCACTGTTGGGTATCTGCATTACTTTTCCAAGTTGTATAAAAGATATGCATCTTTAAGTAAAGCATGCAGAGTTTTCTGTGGCTTTTTCAAATTTGCTGTAATACTGACTGCTACAGGAGATCTTTCCTCCCAAAACCCATCACCATCTACATTAATTATGAAGAATTTGAATTAATATGAGTTAGAACAACATTTAATTTGCCTTTGGGATCAATAAAGTATTTTTGAATTTAATTTTGAATGGATGTCCATTACTAACAGCAATTTGAAAAAAAAAAAAAAAAACATGGTACAAAAAGTCTCATTTGTTAAGATTAGATCAGTGTTTCCTTACTACATACTTTTCCTGGCAAAAGCATGGTTCTTTTTCTTAAAACCTAATCTTTAACCTAATCTGACAATAATGCAATCAAAATTGCAGATAAGAACATCTTCTTGACATCTCATTTTATTTATTGGGAGAATTTCATTGTCTGAATTAATAACCTGCAGGATAGTTTTGAATAGGGCACGTTGTTCACCTGATGCACCCAATGCGTTACTTACTGTTACCATCCCACACTCATGCAGAGCAGCTAACTGTCTCCCGTGGGGGAGAAGGAGAGGGGATCTAAAATCAATACCTGCTAAGTTAAAGATGCAGCTTGCCATTTGACCTGTCCTCCTCTTGTCTTCATCACAGTCTTTTCAGCTTTCTCCTCTCACCACCCATCACCCCTCCTCGTTTACTACCACGCCGACACGCTCCTAACGAGATACAAATTGTTTAAGTCAGTCTAGGTTGAAGCGAGTCCCGCGTCGGCGGGGCCGCCGGCGATTATCTGCAGAGGAACAGTAGGTCAGAGGTTCGGACAAAAGACTCGATGCAACCTCTTTGGCTGGCGAGGAGGAGGACAGAGTGCGCCTAAATGTCCTGGGAGTCGTTTGCCTCTTGATTTTGGAATCAATGAAGGGGATAAAAAGAGGAGGGGCGGAAGGTTTCTCTCCAGCAGAAAATGGCATTAGAGTTAATGACCAAGTTGTTCCCAGAGGGGTAGTCCATATTAAAGCTATTTCAGCAGTGACAGCTTTCAACACATGATCTGGCTGATTAATGACAAAGTGGTTCTAAAATAGGAGTAACAATAACTGTCAGTCAGTATGAAAGAAAAATAATTATTCAGAAGCAATCTGCTGTTTGTTTTGCTCTTTCCTGGATTTTATTGCCTTTAGAAGGCAGAGACTCTGCTTTTTGGCACAATAATCTGTCCATCTTTTTCCACTTACATGTGACAAGTTGTCACATATAAGACAAAAAACTTTTAAGATCAACAGAGTGGGGGCTAGCTTTAAGTGTGTGTGTGTGTGTGTGTGTACTTCCCTTTGTTACATTATTCAGACTTTTCACAACACAATTGCTTACCATGTGAAGCCTGGTCCAAAGTCTGAGTGTAGTGTGCTACAAAGTTCTTTTTGGGTTGCATTACGCCAAGGGAAAGGTGATGATTTGGGTCAGGCTGCTTGAAAGAGAAGAAACCTGTAAGGATGGAAATGAAAAAAATAAAAATAAATTATTTCACCATCCAAAATAAACCCATGATAAAAATTAAAAAAAAATCACAAACATTTAGAACAAAAAGAAATTAATGTTGAGTTCTACATCAAAGTGTATTATTTTTTTACAATCACAAGAAGTTGGATTTTGGGAAATTATTAAACTCAACTTGAGATACCTTCATATGTTGCGCAGCCACTTTTTCATGTCCAAGGCTAGAAAGTTATTTTCATCTATGCACTTTATCTTTGAATAAATTTGGCTTTACCCTGACATTTAAATACATTTTTTGTGCTATTTGCAATGACATTCAAAGTTAAGATTTTTATAAAATGGCCAGGACTTTAACATGATGATTTTGATTAATTACATAGATTTTGACATGTTAGAAATTTAAACGCAATTTATTTACTCAATAAAAAAAAAAATTTATGTAAAAATGTTCTGGCCAGAACCTTGTATTCTCATGTTTCTGTGGCACCCGTAAATCTGATGCACAAGCTACATCCGCAAAACAATGATGGATGACAAATCTGCTTCTCTTGTCCACTGGATGTTCATTTTTACTTCAAAAAATTACCTGATGGGACTCTGGAAAACACTATGTTGTGTGCAAGTTATGCTGAAAGGAGTTAGCCTATTAGCCTAAAATAGCATCCCAATGCTAACAACTTAGCAGTACCACAGACGTCCCCAACTCTAAAGTCAGAGTCCACAGTCCACATTTCTAACGAAGTTCCATGAAACAGAAGTTCCTGAACCCCTGGAAAGCACTTTGCACTAATTTGATATTTGAATAATTTAAGTAACATATTAAAAATATCTTTGTTATTGAGTTTGAATATCTATTTAACAATTTAGCAGAATAAGGGTTTTTGAATTGAACATGTTGCTTATTGAGTCAATATACAGTTTGATTAACATATTAATTAAAAACCTTACTATTAACTCAATTAAAAATGTTAATCAAGTCTTGTCACTAAAATTTACCAGTAAAAAATGTAAGATTCCATCCTTTCTGATATTCTTCAAAATGTGAAGACTGACAAAGGAAAGTGTTTTATACATATTTAAAATTATCTTCAAGAATTTGAAAATGAGACAAATGTAAAAAAAATAAAATAAAATCTTGCATTTTTTTTAATCCAACTTGAATGTTTAGCAGAAGTTTAGTCAATATATTCCACTGCATATATGAAAGCAACAGATTTCTTTTCCCCTGTAATTCATTGCTATATCTGTAGGGTAAGAATGGTCCTTCAGCCCACTTTAGGACTGTAGACACCAGTTGAAAAACTCTTATTGTGCTTGGGAATTGTTCTGAATGCTGATTGTATCGAGCCTGAGTGGACAGCAGGGGCCCCATCTGATATTTACCGCCTCCAGTCTACCGGGGGTGATAGTGGGGCAAGGCCGCGTCCCACGTGTCCGACTGGAGAGCAGATTAAAGCGTTCTGAAAAGCTGAACACTGCTGGACGCAATGAGAAAAATAATAATGTGGACATGGCCTTCCCTTTATGACAGTAACAACACATTCTCCGGGGACCAATCTTTTTTTATCAATACCGAAGAGTGACAAACAAGAGCACACCCAAAACCAGAATTGTGTGAGACGATGTATGGAGTATTTATGATGCTTGTGTATCTTGAAGGTGGGGATGACAAAAGCAGTCAAACAATCTTTTATTGCCATCTGCCATATATTTTTAACCAAAAAGGTACATTGTATCTCATTATTTCCTTCAGACTGAAAGAGGCACTAACTTTACACCCCCCCCCCCACCACCACCACCAGAAAGTCCTTGAACGGGCAGAACACTGAAGAGCAAAAACAAACACAAAAAAAAGCAGGGGAGATGCATTAAAATGAAAAAGTGTGTTTGTTATTTAGAGAAAGGAAACTGTTGACATTCACTTGAATAAAAAGAACAAACTTGAATGTATCTTTGGAATTATAACCAGAATTAAGAATATCCTTACAGGGACAGTTTTTCACCTAAACACTAAGTAACAGTTTTGTACTTAACTATTTGATCAATTAAAGCAGTTTTATTCAAATGCCTGAACCAAAACGCTCTTCAAAAGTTCTAGTTTTAACTTAGACCAACTTCTTGAAATCCTCTACTTGCTCCAAATGAAAGAAACCCACATTTTTGTAGATTGTTTGGCTTGAATATGCTAAAGAAAATGCAACTTTTGAAGCTAAGATACCTAGCAGCAATGCTGTTGGCTGCAGCCTTAAAACTAGAAATAAGGAAGACAGTAGATATTAGCTTATGTGATAGTGGTAAGATTGTCTCCACTCTTCATCCATATCAACGTATATTTGGTATTGGAACTATTAAAATAGGCAGTTATTAGCCGTTTTAGAGGAGGGCTCAAGTATCTGCAGATTTTAACCTTTCATGGCGGGAAATGTTCCCTGACCTTAGCAAATACTTAATATATCACAAATATGCATCATTGTTATAGTAATGACTCAAATGTTACAGCAATGACTCAATAATAAACTTAGTTACAATCATTCTATGCACTGCAGCTTCTCTACATACATTGAGAACAATTCACTCAACTCAGCATTCCAAGTGCTTGACTCCAGCTGGATGACCTACTTTCCAATTGATTTAACTCAATTATTTGACCATTTTCTATTAAACACTCAACCCCACATGGTCAGTTGATCCTTAAATGAGAAAACATTAAATAAAACTGAAATGCTATCGCAAAACAAAATGAATGAACTCTGTGCTGATGTACTTGAATTGTACACATTATAATACTCAGAATTTAGACGTGATAGTGCAGCAAAAGCCACAGCTATTTACATATATAGTATGATAGGAAACTGTCAGCAGCTTAAATATTAAACTAGTAAAATTTAAAAAAAAATCAGCATCCAAACTCATCTGAAGCAAGTCCATGTTCTAAAATGAAACATTTCTATTTTCACTAAAGAATGCTGAAGGTCTGATGAGCGCGCATCATCTTTCTGTAGATCCCAAAACAATAATGAAAAAGGCTTTCGATCCGTGTAAGATCTCTATGCTCATAACACAATAGCACTTTATCCATTTTCTCAGATCTCATAGAACTCCACAAAAAGAACAGAGAAAAGAGGAAAAGCCAACAAAAAAAGGAGGTATAAATAGATGCTGTTATTCTGAACAATCTAATGAAACAACATTTCTCCAGACAATACTTCACAGCTCTTTTTAAACCAAACACATACAAGCTTTTGTTTCCTCCGACTCGCCGCGCTATTATGGTCGAGAATTATTTCCGTACATCTACAGAGGAACTCACATGATCGAGATTAAACCGGTCACTGTAATCAGGCTGCAGATTTTAATTGTGAGCGCCTCAGTTGGCACTGTTTTCTCCCCTATTCTGTCCCGGTTGACAAAAATCTGACAGTGGCTTTGCATGGCAAACCTGTTTAATGAACGACTAATCCAGGAAGAGCGCATTATGGCAAACTGTCACACACACATTGTACCAATATTAACTTGAATTTACATTATCATCCTCTGGTAATGCTGGAATATTTGGATTTCCATTAATGCATGGCCTTTCTGTGAGAAAAGCAAACAGCAGTGAACTAAATCTGTTTCTCCCACCACCGCCACCTCTTTTGACTGGGTGTTGGTCTTAACACAGTGCAGAGGAGCTTTCTTTATTGGGATGACAGCTCCAAGGCTTCTTCACTCCTCACAATCGGGCTCACAAACAAAAGACTTGCAAACCTCTTCTGGAGCAGCCGAGCCAAACTCCTATTACACCATTGTAGCGGCCCTGTAAATCAACAAGAACAATGAAGGGGAGCACAATGGCGCAGGGCCGGCACCAGCGCTCTTAGAAAAATATGAACCCCACCAACAATAAGTCAGTCGCTCGTGTGAAATGCGGTTTTACTTCTCAAGTTATTTGTTATGTTTACGTTTCCTCCCCCATTGTTCATTCGATATGTTCAAACTGTAATATTTCTGACGCTTCATTTCAATCCAGAAGGAAATCCAGACTGCACTGTTTTTGCTTCTTCAGCTGGTGATGTCTTGATCACACAGATGTTTGACATTAAAGTCCCAAAACATCCATTTCACGCATCAAATCTGTGGCGAGACTTGATTGATATTCACAGAATGGTTTTAGCTTGACCTGATTAGAGGGATTTGGGGAGTTTAGAGGTTAGCGGATAAATCCAAAATATCCATCCATCCATCCATCCATCCATTTTCTTCACACCCTTATCCCTAGTGGGGTCAGGAGGTGCTGGTGCCTCTCCAGCTACGTTCTGGGCAAGAGGCGGGGTCACCCTGGACAGGTCGCCAGTCTGTTGCAGGGCAACACAGAGACAAACAGGACAAACAACCATGCATGCACACACTCACACCTAGGGACAATTTAGAAAGACCAATTAACCTGACAGTCATGTTTTTGGACTGTGGAAGGAAGCCGGAGTACCCGGAGAAAACCCACGCATGCACAGGGAGAACATGCAAACTCCGTGCAGAAAGACCCCGGGC
>CAEFZX010009923.1:0-35766 GCA_903066825.1 Alfaro cultratus
TATCTGACCCAATATATCATTAACACAGACTGAGCTGTACACAGCTGACTATTGTGAACAATGTCAGAAGTCTTCACATATTATTTATTGGTAGGTCCTGTCATTCCCCTACCAAAGGAACAACAAGAGGACACAACTACTCTTCTAAATTGTTATATGTGTGGAAAATGTTGTGACACCTACAACTCCAACATAAAGACAGAATGCTTTTTCAAAGACACTGATGTGATGACCCTGATACTCCCATGGTCAGTCAGTCCAGACGATTTAGAATATCCTGTGATTCCTGACCCAGTCCTTGAAATTCCTGTAGAAACTGGAACTCAGTTGTTCCATCTGTCTTCAGTCATTTGCTGGTGACAAACAGCAACTTCTGATACCAGCAGCCTTTACATTTATCTGACGTGTGGACAACTGATGTTTAATGGGCCGTTCCCGTTCTGTGGGGGGAAGTTCGAGAAAAGAAATGCGCAATTTGCTCTGTGAAACGGCTATTACTGCGGCAGAGGATTAAGGCTGAGGATGACCTGCAATCACTTTCAAATATGGACCGTGAAGCTGACATTTACCATAATGGGTACATTTACATCTATGAAAAGACCACAGAAGGACAGGACAAATTTAGTGTTGGGTTCAAAGTGACCACTGACCAACTACAAAGATAGTGCTTCAGACACATTTTGGAGGAAGTGGGTGGAACATGGCCCACACAATCAGCCCAGTTCCTCGCCTCCATTGTTGAGGCGGCTTATTGGAGTTGTGGTCACAAGGTTGTCAGTGCCTGTTTTGGGGGGCAACCCTAGAATCAGCTTGTGGGCACCAGAAGGGAGGGATTCTATCAAGCTGAAAATAGAGACCTATTGGGTCTTTTAGGTCTGTAGGACCCCGGAAGCAGCTGATGGTTACTGGCAGTCCAAGAGGCATACAGCTTGGATGGTCACTGAGGTAAAACCAGGGTGTGGGAGAAGTTCACAGAGACCATGGAGAATGACTTGGGCAGAGTACTTTGAAAACCTCCTCAATCCCACCGTCAAATCTTCCACTGAGGAAGGGGAGCCTGGGGACTTTGGATCAGGCTCTGCTGAGTTGATTATGGTGAGAGGCGCAGAGAAGGAGTGGGTAAACTTTTGGCCTCCCATCTTGGTGCCTGTATGTTGGGGTTCACCCTTCACCTACTTGTGGGGGGACGGGTTCTGGCTATTCTTCGTATTTATGTGACAAACAGCAGCTCAGATTGTCCACCATTTTGGAGTTGTACTATTTTTGAAGAAAAAATGATACCAGAGTGCTGCAAAAATCATAGGAATACAGGTGGGTAGGAAGTGAATCTAGTGGTTTAGTAATATTTGCAAGTAGAGAGAAGAGGGCTTTGGAGTTATTTTTATTTGAGCTAATTAAACTGGAATAATACATTGATTTGGCTGTAAAAATTGAATCTTTGTATCAAAGAAAGTGATTAGAGTACATATCTCTGTGTACAGTGAGACCAGTTTGCCCATAGAGTCTTTCAAGTTGACATCCTTTGGCTTTCAACTGTCTGGAAGTAAACCAAGGTGCAGTAGGCAATAAGACAGATCTGGTTGTAAGTGGAGCAAGATTGTTAAGGAGGCTATGAAGGTGTCTGTTGCAGTGAGAGCAGTATGTCTGGAATAGAAAGCCGGTCAACATTGAGTAGACTATTAATACAAAAAGATAAACTGTCCAAGTCAATGTCCTTAATATCATGGAAGGTTATATAATGTGGGAGGATTTAGAAAGTGAAATATTAACTCTGAATGACAGAAGCATGCAATCTGAAAAGGAGACGGAATCAACATTATAGTCAACTCATAAAACTCCTGAGCAACAAATTAAATCCAAGATATGTCCTTTGATATACGTAGGAAAATTAGTATATTGCTGGAGTCCAAAATTGTCCAAGGAGGTTATGAACTCTTTGAAAGAGGAGTATTATCAAATGTCCACATGAATGTTAAAATCCCCCAGAGTATTATGTGTGGTGAGATTGTACAAAGGTGCATCAGGAAGCCTGCAAGCTCAGTAATAAATCCTTATTATACTAGGCGAAACAATCATAGTGGGAGTCGGTCCAGAGAGCTGACACACAAAGTAGGTTGTGATCTACAGCTTATGCTGGAGCAGTTTGCAGGATCAGTGCCTCCAAATCTGAGAGCATGGTCCTGAGCTCAAAAAGAGTAGAGTGCCTTCTTCAGATTTGGGAAAAGGTCCTTCCCCAAATGAAGGAGTTTAAGTATTTCAGGGTTGAGAGAGAACTGGAGCCAGAGATCAATACGCAGATTGTTGCTGCATCTTCAGTGATATGGGCGATGTACCGGGCTGTCACCGTGAAAAGACAACTGAGTCAAAAGGGGAAACTCTCAATTGATTGGTCAGTCTACGTACCCTCTTTTATGGGCACAAGTTTTGAATAGTGACTGAAAGAATGAGATCGCTGATACAAGTGGCTGAACTGAGTTTGTGTGTTTTTCTGGGCTCTTTCATATAGACAGGATGATCTGAACCCGGATAAGTGGAAGAAAATGGACGGATGGATGATCCCAGATTTTACACATAATTTTGCAATTTGTTTGTCTAATTCCATCCTTTTAAAACATAATTCAAATGTTATGTTCAGTTATTTAGTTTTTGGCCATTTTATCAAATACTTAAAAATAAATAAATCTCTTACTTGAGTAATGTTTCTGATGCCCATATTTTACTTACCTTTGAGAAAAACATAAGCTGAGGTTGTAACACCTGAACACAATTTTTGGGTGGCCTACTCTACCCACTGCTGATCTAAAGTGAGTTAATAATATTACTAAAGTAAGTATATCTAAGCAGCCCAGTAATTATTTAAACAATCACACCGTAATTATTTTTGTGCCCAGCTCCACTAGTGCAAAACGTCTCAGTGAGGGAGGGGTGGCCAAGTGGAAGGAGGAAGGGAAAGTGAGGAAAGATCTCTGAGTATGAAAGAGAAAACACTTTCTTGCCGCCGGACTGCTGTGTTCACGCTCTCAGACCTTAAACAGTTGGAAGTGAAGCAAAAATGAGTTCGAGGTTGTTCTGACGTGATTCCAAATTAGTCTTGATGCTCGCGCGCTCTCTCAACTGCCAGCTGTCGGAACGCGCATCCATCCAGACGCACTTCTGAACCGCTGAGGCTCAGTCAGAGCGTCTCACCGCGCGTGTCCCGTACTGTTAGTGATCAATATCGCTGCAGGATGGTGAAGCGATGGGGAATAACGAGCCGCACGAGGATGTCACCGCCTCTGCTGCTGCTGCTACTGATTGTCACTTTTTTCTATGTCTCAAACGCAGGTAAGTAGGATTTTTTTTTTTTTAATGTTTCTTTGAAACAGTTTTTGGTCCAAATTAATTTGCCTTATCAGACATGCATTGAGTGTAACTGGTTCCCCATTCCTGTTATTTTCTCTCCTGATCTCTGTCTGCCAGTCTATTTTTGCAACGAGTCCACTTGAATATTAATCAATCAATCAAGTTTATTTGTATAACACATTTCAGCAACAAGGAAGTTTAAAGTGCTTTACATAATAAAACCACAAAAATACAAAGTCATGAAAGACTCCACACAGCAAACCAGTAACATCACATCTAGTCAAATGAAATCGCCACATAAAAATGTTGGTCAATGTTTCATTTATGATCGCTCAAAAGCTTAGTCTAGATTTAAAGGAACTCGGTGTTTCAGCTCTTTTGCGTTTTTCTGGAGGTTTGATCCATAGATGGATATAATCTTCAATTTGTTATCTGTATCAAATAAATAATACATTCCAGAGACACTGCTTAATTTTGCTTTGTTTATTGCTTAAGGTCAGGTGATTATCATTAATATTTCCCAGTTAATCAAAGCTCTCCAGGTTAAAGGATGCTTTTGTTTTAGGGGTTATGTCATCACACCGGGTCGTGCTCCCTTCAAAACTTTATACACTGATCTGCCCATTTCTGGGCTCCAAAGCCTGGTGCACAAGACAGTCTGGAGAGGTATAGGCCTTTTATGTGCCTGGGCTTGTTCTGCCATACCTGCTGCTGTATCTTTATACTGCAGCACTTGAGGATATTTAACCTCCTCAGCTGGGTAATGCAGAACAGACTCAGACAAACCGAAGTGTGCTCTGGGCTGAGCTGCACTTGGAGTCCTTTGTTTTCTGCAGCAGCGCCTGGAGCTGCACAGGAACCAGATGAGGAGGACTTTAATCTGCAGGAGTAGTTAGAGGCACCATGATGATTAAATGAAGTGGGCATTGATGAGCTTCTCATTTTAAACACTGATAGAGGATTTTCAGGAGGAATTTATTTTAATGTCATAATTAAAATAAAAGCGTTAGGGAAAAGTTGATCTTAAATGCATCTCTGATGAATGCCCAGTCCTTGGAGAACTTCTCAAAGGCAAATTTGAAGAAAATACTTACGGTAAAGAACTGTCAGGATTAAAGTTTGGTTTTGATGCCACTGGTTTACAGTCATTGCAGTCGGCATGCTCGTTTTGCTTCTTATTCTCAATGGCAGTCTTCCTAAAAACACTGCATTGGACTGTTTCCTTGTGGATTTATTGCTTTGCAGACAGTTACAATAAAACGCATTAAAGTAAGGTTTTAATGTGTTAAAGTTTTACATAATAAAGTGTAAAACACATTAAAGTAAAACTCAATAGAAAATATTAGTTTTCTATTGAAAATGTGTGTAGTTAAATCAACAGTGTTGCATAATTGTGAAGTGAAATTAAACCAATAATTAATTTTTCAGTCTTTTACAAATGAAAATCTTTACATTTCAACATGCGTTCTTATTCACCCACCTTCATATTTTCATTTATAAAGGATTTTGAAAATCATGTATTAGTCTGATGCTTTTAAATGCAATCAGGTACAACTAATTAATTTACACTGTGCATCATGGCAGTGGGGAACTTGTCAACATTTATGGGGAAATGGATGGCACTAAATACAGGTTTGTCTTTGAAGAAAAAGACAGTCAGAAGCTGCTAAAGACTTGAATGACAGTGGGGAGGTTTTCCTTCCAGTAAGACAATGGTTCAGCATGTGTTAGAATGACATAATCTCATTCTGAAATCCAGTGAGCTGTCAGTGACAAAATGGGGAAACAAATGTTGTCTACTAAGGTTCACTACCGTGCCATGTTTTCTCTATTTATGGATAATGGTTCTCGCTGTGGTTTGCTGGAGCCTTGGTAACTCTTTTCAAAGTTAATGTTAATGGATTTGTTTTTCATCTATTCTTCATTTCTTCAGATGATGTGTTCATTTCCAACATCTCTTTACTTACTCAGTGTTGTCAGCAGTCCCTGCTAAAATTATTTTTTGGCTCTATTTTGGCCAGCCATACTTCACCCATCTTGCCTGCTGCTGGTGCATGGCAGCCTGGCCTCTGTCAGCTGTGGCTACTGTCCAGTAGCTCTCCACCATCACCATGTGAATGTGTGAAAGACTGAATGTAGTGTAAAGCAATTTAGGTTCCCATGGAACTGATAAAGCACTATACAAGTACAAACCATTTACTATTTAGAATAGAATAGAATAGAATACTCTTTATTGATCCCAATGAGAAATTGCTTATTAGTTGACAAGGTACTCCATCCAAGGTATTAAATAATACTAATACAAATAACTATAAGAGATAAAATGTATAATATATATACCGAAGAGTGATGTAAGTTATTCAGTATCATTGAATATAAATAAATAAATAAATATATAAATAAAATCTATAAGAAAATAAATAAGAGTAGAGAAAATTAGATTTAAGTTGCTCAGACGTGGGCATTGTAAAGTCTGATGGCTATTTCCTGTGTCGCTCTGTGGTGCATTTTGTTAAAATGAGTCTGTGTCTGAAGCTGCTCCTGTAGCCGGCCAGTATGTCATGAAGAGGATGAGACTCGCTGTCCTCCTTCACCTTAATAGGATCCTTCTCTATGACACCACTGCCAGAGAATCTAACTCCACAGCATACAGGATGCCAGTGCCGGACTTATAGCCTGTGGTTGCCCGACCACTGACTATGCTCTGGCAACCTTGCTCAGGGCTGGCAGATGTTGAAGGACCTCATCTGAGAACTTCTGTAAAGACAGTCTCAGTGCAACAGCTCTGAAGTTGGTTGTATAGAGGGTGAAGAGGAAAGGAAAGAAGACATAAATGACATTTAATTTATTCCTTTAAAACATTTAATAATTGTCATCATTTGACTTGATATTCACTCAGCTTTTCTTTGTCCTGTATGAGAATTTGCTTCATGATAAGAAACATTTAAATGTGACAAAATAAGCAAAATCAGAAGGAATCTTTTTGCTAAAGCACTGTAGTAATATGCACATGTTCAAACACCTCTCTGTGTGTGCAGGTTATTACTGATTGACCCTTGGGGGTCACATTTGGGGTCAGTTTCAGTGTGAATCAATCAGTGGCTCTGAAGATGTCTGTGTTAATCACAATTCTTTAGAAAAAAAACTCTTGTTTGTTTTTAAATTAAAATTTTTTGTTCCTCAGTTACTGGGCAGAAGCTTTTATACTCGTCTTTATTTTATTGTCTGTTTTACTTCAGTTTTGCTGTCATCTGCATCCATTCATTTGCCTTTCAGAAATTCTGGTTGGGTCTGAAGTAAGATCATAAACCTTCAAGCAATGTGGTCAGGTTACGGTCAAGCGTGCCATGATCTGACCTGAGGTGTGTCACAAACTTTACAATACTGGATTATTGTATCGAGAACTGTATACTCAACTGTTGTGTTGGATTACATTTGAGTAAATTTTTTCCTTTCCCAGATCAAAGATGGCCCAGCAGTAAAAACATTTATATGCACTTTTCTAGTCAAACTAACAACGCAACCCACTTTTCTAGCTACATTCGCCCAGTCAGCCTCACATTCATTGATAGTTAGACCAGCATTTCCCAACCCTGGTCCTCAAGGCATAAACATAACCACAAACCACAACCACGAACCACAAATCTGGAGAAAACAGCAAAACAGCTGAAACAGAGTTCATTTAAATCAATGTTAAAAACCTACTTGTTTAGAGTTGCCTTTGATTAATAGTAAGGGACACACTGATCAACATAACTGATGTCTATCTGTTTCATTTTGATGACATTTGATAAACTGTAACGTTTACTGCTTATTTAATAATTGATGACTGTATGATGTAAAGCAATTTAAACTGCCTTGTTGCTGAAATGTGTTGTAAATAAACTTGACTTGACTTGAAAATGGTGGATGATAGAAAAGGAGCCTTTTCAGTTCAGTCTTTAACACAGTTGTGTAACAATGTTTTACAAAGTGTTTGGTTAGAACTGATTAACTTTAATCCCAGCAGTGTAAATTCAGCATTGGGGTAAAATAAATAACCTGTAATAACCTGCTTTGACTACGCTACTGACTCTCTAAACAGTTTTCTAGTCAAATTGTGAATGTTGAACATATGTAGCTTGTGCTAACTGCTTGGCAATTTAATAATAAATAATATCAATATAATCAATAATAGAACTTTTTTTAAAAAAAAATACTCTTTTGGATCAAATTTGATAGAATAAATGAGTCGATTTCGGCAAATGTGAGGGTCACTTCCTGTCCAGCCATAGCGGTATGGAGAGGAATAACAAACACTCAGACCCTCCAGGCACTCACCTGTTGAGTACATGGGTACATCCAGAAAAAACCCCAAAAAACATCCTTTCTCTGACATGCATGGACTGAAAAATAGGAAATGTGGAAGTGCTCCACTAGCTGCGCTAATGCTGCAAGTTAATGCTCCAACATTGATGTTCGAGAGCAATTTGAACTATGTGTTTTTTAGCCTCATAGACCCAATGACTGAGAGACTACAAGTTCAAATCGTGGCAGTGGCAGCTACAGCTACAGAGGCACTTTCAGTCTCAGCTGCCACTGCTGCTGGAAGCTGATACAGCTTAGTGGTGGCAGCATCTGACTTTTATGGCCGCTGACATGGATTCTGTGGCAGGTTGAATGTTGAATATGAATCCATTTATTTTGAATAAAATCAATAAAGAGAAAAAAAACAGTTAAAAAAAAAAAAAATTAAAAAAGAAAGTCAAAAGTCTGATCAAGCTGTTGAGAAATAATCATTCATGAAGAATGAGGAGGCTCCTTCTAGTCTCTTCTATGACCTAACAAACTGGGTCACAATATTTGGTTATAACTTGGTAATTTCTTTTCCCAGCAGGATAAGCCCAGATGTTTGGTACACAAAATAACCCAGCAGTGTTTTTGTGTGTTGTAGAAAGATTGCTGTGAATCACTGATGACTTCATGCTGAAATGTAATTTGTCTTTCTTAACTCTTCATCTATCAACAGGTCTGATTTTCTAAAGACGAGAACAAAAATGCATTTTCTACCTGCATACTCTGCACCTTGTGTGTCAGTTACTTGTATCACTGGCAGACTACTTGCCTAGCTAAGAGCTGGCACTGCACTTTTCTATCCTAATGAACAATTAATCAGCATACATAATAAGCCTACATTGGAGGATCTGCAATGAAGTGGGTGCACTGGCTCAGAGAGGAAAATCTCTTGCAGGAGTGATTGATGACAGAGATCTTTGAACTGATAGTTTGAGCCGTTTTGTTGAAGTGAGGTTTTAAGGTCAGCTCCAGCAGAATGCTATTTCTAGAGGCGTTTTTTGCAGCTGAGTTATAGGGTGATAACTAAGTTCCTCATTAACTCATTCTTTCCTGGGACATCTTGGTTTTGGGTCTTGTTTTCCCCATAAAAAGTGTCACCAGTGCCACATGCCTTTTGTTAAAACCATGACTATCTAATATGACAAAAAAAAAATTTAGTTTTTTTCTTCTGGCATTTTGTGAAGTATTTTCCTATTGAGTTTTAAACATAGTGCAGGGTTAAGCTCTTTTAAAACAACACCTCAAAGGTTTTATATGTCAGTTCTCTGATCTGTTAGCTATTCCTACATTAAATTTCTAACATGTTCATGTTCACATGTAATCTATATTACATTAGTTTCTTTAGCAAAGATGAATAAAATTGCTGTGTTACGAAGAGCATAGAACATCAATGCATAGAATGTTCCCTCTAGTTGATCATTTTCCAGGTTGGCAGATCATCAAACCTAATACTTAAGGTTTGATGATCTGTCACTCACCTCTACTTTATTCCAGAGGCTCAAGAATGCACACAAAAGAGCACCTTTGAGATGTGTTAGAAGGGGAATTTCAGGATCGTGGGTTGTTAGAGTTTGTTTTGGGTTTTGTCATTATTTGTGTTCCTTAGTTTCTTATCTACAGCATTTCTGCCTTGTTTCTACTTTTACTTTCTTTCCTACTTAGTAATTCTAGTTATGATTATTGATTCTGTCTAGTCCTTTCTTAGTTACTCTAGTTTAGTTATGTTTCTCATGTCTAGTTATTCTTTGGAGTTAGATTCATGTCCTAGTCCCCAGTTTCTATCGCTCTCTCTTCAGCCTGCCTTCTGCTCCCACCTTAAAACCAGTTCTAATTAGCCATCTATTCCTTGTCCCCAGTACAACTCATTCTCAGTTCCTCCTTGCTGGTTACTCCCGTTATATCCTATCAATATGGACCAAAATCTCTGAAATTTTTTTGATTGTAGACAATTTTGGCTATTCTTCCAGAAGCACATATTTGTAGGTCAGATACTGAGCCACTGAGTGGCCACTGGTAGATGTCCAGGAAATAGACATGGACATCTACCTATGTCCATGTCTATTTCTCATGGACATGGGTAGATGTCCATGAGAAATAGATGAACAGCTGTTACCTGATACCAGCTTGTAGAAAAATTTTATGCCAGAGAGGTAAGTCTGGATGGTGCAAGGACATATTTTGAAGACTAAATGAGTGTATGTAAAGAGACAGATTGATGTGGTGTCAGCAGAAGGGAAATACAGTTGATTATCTGTGTTGAAAAATTTGAAGCAGTTCCAATCTAACAAACTGGCTGACAGAGTTCAAAGAGTGTTAAGAATGGCTTCCTGAGAAGCATTGATAATGTTGAATAACGGGAATTACGTGAAGATCATTGAAGAGAATGGAGGGATTGGACTTGGATGAGTTTCTGACTCTGGAGCCAAGGGTTGGAATTTCTGAAAAGAGAATGGAGACAGAGCATCAGTAATTGTGTTCTGTGTTCCTGGAAAATGTGATTCACAAAGAAACAATTGGAGTAGTGCAGATACCAATGTAAGTCCACAATGCGGTTTGGAACAAGTTGCCTTCTGCTTCTAAGAGCTGCGTGGCCATGGGCCTTGGATGTTGTTGGAGGTGAAGAGCTCACCTTGGATTGATGCTGAACTGGAGGTATGACGGTTGAGACTGAGATTGAGGCGTTTACAACGAGAAGCCTGTCTTGTCACTGGAGGAGGAGATATTTCAGCAGCAGCTGGATCGGTCAGAACAGGGGTGTCGAAAGTGGGTCCTGGAGGGCCGGCATTCTGCGTGTTTTAGTTCTCTCCCTGGTTTAACGCACCTGGATCAAACGATGGTTCATTAGAGGTCTTAGGAGAATACTGACTTGCTGAGAAGATTGTTACTACCACCAGGGAGGGAACTAAGTCAGACTACTAAGACTGTCAGACTATATCTGACAGTCTGACGGTTGCATAAAATGTAACAGACTGTGAAATGTTGGTGAGCTGATTATAAATAGGCTGCTTGGGAAATTATGTGTGGTTTTGGGCGTGGCCCTGCTCCCAAACCCAAGTTAACATTAACTTTATATGTTACTAGCCCAACTTCTAACAGTCCCACATTATAATCACCTCCTCTAAATTACTCTTGACAGACTCCAGCAATGTTGTCCCCCTGGCAAATGGGAAACTCATCCATTGGATTGAAAGACCAAAAAATCTTTTGTGCAACAGTTTCAGTGTAGGAATAAGTGCCAGAGGCAATTGCCAAAGCTTGATATTAAGAACAAAATTGCCAAGTCGGAGCCCCACTTGATAATCAGAAAATAGCCAAATAGTTTCCAGTCTCAACTATTGTTCTAGTACCATGGCATGACTGGGTCAGACGAGCCTGATTGCAGGGAAGGAGAGTTAAAGGGAAAACAGAGCAGGCAGATGGGCCAAAGTCATTACAGTTTTGTTTACAAAAATACTTCAACTTGCAGATAAAATAATTTCCTCAGCAAACAAGCTGCTTGGAACAGTCGACTAAATAAGTTCAAATTAAAAGAATAATGAGAACTATTAAATGAAAATGAAGAAAAAATCATAAAAAGAAACAGTTCAGCAGTTCAGTATGAATTTTGAAGAATTTGGAATGAGGCCAAATTAGCTTTTCACTAATTAAGATTAGTAAATATAAAAAAATAGAAATAAAATGTACAATAACCTGTCAAATGATATATGGACCCGGAATTTCGAGCATGAGCACCATGCTGGAGGAAAAAAAAAAACACAATTATTTTGCAAATCATCAGTAGCTGGGCTGCTGTGGTAAAGTCATTCCATTAACTAAATGAAACCTGGAGATGCAGATATTAATTTAGTTCAGTGCGCCAAAGCAAAGGGAAAAATAACACTGAAAAGCCGTTGAAGTACAACTCAAAACCACTTTTTTTCTCGTTGTGTGTTAGCTGCTACACACAGGCTCGTTGCCATAGCAACTGACAACAACGCCACTATATGTATCAGGACTCAACACCAAAAGACACTCAAGCATTTCCCACACTAAGAACAGAACAATCAGACCAAAAAAAAAGTTTTCAGTTCACAAAAAGTTTATATTTGAAATCTTAGCCATGTTTTTGTTTTTTCTGGATGCAAGTAGCACTTCGCATATGTTGCTGGAGAGTTATGCTTTTATATGTGGAAATTTGTGATAAGATAGTGATTCTGACTGTACCATAAACAATCTGGAGATATCTTCACCTTACTGTTCACCCATAGGCATCAACAAAACTATGGCCTGATGAACTGTGAAATCTTTGATTATCAGATCTTTAATAATCAATAAAAATGCTAATTTCTTTTGAGCTTGTAAAACGGTGGCAGCCTGTGGACATTAATCAAGACATCAGGTTGTGAATAAATTAAGTCCTCTCTGTTTATATTAGTTTTTGGAAAACCTTGGTAAGCTTCAATGCAAAGACAATGTTTATAGAGCTTTAATGCTACAAATTTCTCAAATGTTCACACTTTGTTCTCTAAAAATCAAAAAACCCACCATGAGATGGAACATCCAACAATAACAGAGGCCAGAGCCACCTGGTGCTGAACCCTCTGATGGATAAATATTGATGCAGTCTTTGAAGGAAGCCCGGTCTAAGAAACCCTGCATTTTCGATGACTCAAACTGAAAAGCTTGCATTAGAAGTGAGCAATAATTGTTGCTCAGATTCCTCTAATCTTTTAAGATAAGATTTTTCTCCATCTGGTCCATCCTTCTTTCTAACTCCATAATTAAAAACTGATTCAGGGAAAATTTACATGTCTGACAATTCAGTATATATCTCTGATCAAATCCATTTAAGAGAAAGGAAAATGAAGCATGTGGTCCCTTTATTTCATTCACTGCTGTTCTCTATGTCTTTCCTTTGTACATTGCAATCCATCTGGTTTTTATCATTGGTGGTCTTGGGAGTGGAATCAAGTCAAGTTATTCAGAGGAATATCTGAAGCAAGCTGAGGGAAAGAAGATGACAAATCTTGGCAGTACCAGGCTGCTGTCACAAGCATTCTCAGAGTCTTAAAACCTGTTTTGGGTGATTTGATGTTTGGTGCAGTCGGTGTGGGAGGCTCAGTCAGCCCAGATTCCTGTTTCTGCACCAAACTATGTTAATGCATTCCCTGCCATTACTGAGATAATGAATGGGTGATTAAAAACACACATTTACAATGTACACCAACACATGCACACAATAAAGAGTTTCACCTGGTGTTCAGTCACACAGCACAAATACTTACACACACACACACACACACGCACGCACGCACGCACGCACGCACGCACGCACGCACGCACACACACACACACACACACACGTCTACGCAGACACATCTGGTTTCCAGACAATCTCTGTTGTCTTTTAATCCCTTGTCTGTTTGGTCAGTGTATCTATCTGCATCCCTCATTTACTCAGATTTTCTACCAACACAAGAGTTGAGGTTCAGGTTTGGTAATGTTGTTCGCTACCAAAAAAATACATGAAAAGTTCTCAAGTTTTGCTGGCCTGGAGCATGGGGTAATGCTGTGGTGTGTAGAAGGATGGCAAACACTTCTGTTGGTAATCAATTCATTCTCTGTTCACTCATTTTGTGTTTAGTAATAGTTTGGAGTCAGTGACATGATAAAATCAAGTCATAAAGGATTAATAAAATATGCTAAAGCAGGGCTGTAATCTACACAGTCTATTCTTCTGCTCTTATACAGATTCATAAATTTTTTTTTCTTCCTTTTTATTTATATTTCTAAACTAACTTTTACATAAGAAAATTGTACTTTTGACATTAAGATGAAACCTGATGATTACAATGGACTTTTTTTTTCTCATTGTGCAACACTAAGTCAGAGTAAACCTGTCCTGTTTTAGGTTTTAGGTAAGTTACAATGACTAAAATTATTTCAATTCAAAGAATGCATTAGCAATGAGACAGAATTTTAAAGCAAGGCAAGTGTATTTGTAGAGCACATTTCAGTAAAAAGGCAGTTCAAAGTGCTTTACATGATGAAAATGTAAAACAATGAACAAGAACCACTACTTTGCTGTGGCAAAATAAAGGAAAGTAATTAAGTGTTGGAATAATGCTTGCCTGGCCTTTTATCCATCTGGGATTTATTCCTCTGAGCTGGATTTCGATCGTTATGTCTAAAAATTATTTCTTCAGTTTTGTTTCTAGTCAAGTGAAGAAAGTGACACATCATAACTTGATGTGTCTTTGAATATGTTCAAAGTTCATGAGTTTGAACATATTCAACACTTGAATATGTTCAAACTCACCAGGTGACATTGTGAGATGTGTATTATTTTCATAATTATTGTAACTCAATGTAGGCTATAATCTGAGATAGGGTGACATCAGTTACCCTAGCTTAGAAATATTAAGACCTTACAGATGATCAAATCCAGAGTATGCTCCCTTTTATGTGTTGGCTGTTTAACATGTTGAGTAAAACCAAAATTTTGATTCACATAGTTATTCTGCCCCTTGTTTTTAGGGTTATCAACGCAGGTGTTGATGTCTTCCACAACGATGAACCAATCATAATAAACCTCAAACACAGATTGAAGGTCACTAACATTATTGAAGAAGTTTGCTTTATATTTGTGCAGGTTACACATGTTTAGAAACATGACTCTAGACAAACATTCAAAAGATTTTCCCAGGAATACATTTTTACACTTCAGTGATTCATCAAAGAAGCTAGCAATGCACTCCCTGACTTATGTTTGATACATAAGAGAGAGTTTATGTTCTTACTTACAAAATATTAGAAGGCATTAACTCTTGGCAGAACCTCTATTTTGCTTTCCAGAATAAAGGATGTTGGATGTCAAAAGTTGTCAGATTTATTAAGTCAAAATCCATCTGCCTTAAAGCTATGCTTATGTTCCCACGAAATGTTTGAGTTATTGATAAATTTCACTGAACTGTTGATCAGGAAGGTCTGCTGAATGTTTTGTCTTCACTCTGAACTGAACGCTGAGAAATGCTTTGATATTCAGATCTTGAACTTTGTTCAGCAGGTGGATAAAATCTTGTCAGGCTTTCGGATCACTGTTTAGCAACATGAAGGGATCCTGTGTGTATGAAAAGGTTTACCACTGTTGGATGCTCATTCATAATTTTATTATAGTGTGATATAAGCATTTTATCTCTCTTAGATCTCAAGCATCATGACATTGGCAAAACTAAGAACTCTGGTATGTTTTGTGACTGAAATCCTATTTAATGTGCCATCAGAAACTACCAGCTCTCTGTCTTATCCAGCTCCTTCTGGATTTATTTATATTAATTGTGCTTAGAGTTTGATTTGCCCCATGTCTCTTGTTTTAAATTGAGCTGTCCCCCAGGGACTCATATTTTTATAGAAAAACAGCAAACCTGTTTTTTAAATGTATTTGCAGTTGGATTTCTGTTATGGGTTGTCTTGACCACAGTCTGCTGATGCTTTCGCCTTGATTGGAAACACATTAATCAGTGTATTTTTCAAGTCTAACTGCAGCATTCTTCCTGTTAACCACCTTCCCTGACCTAAAGGATGGATTTATTCTTCGGCTTTGCACCAAGAGAGTTCCAGGGAGAACTGTTTGTCGAGCTGCTGACCTTAGACCTTCCATTGTTTCGACTCATTGATAAGGTTGAGATTTTCAGATCCGGCATTCACTTCCACATTCGCTGGATTTGGATAATTGTTGCTTTCCCTCACTTCTATTTTCTGGAGGTGTTTGTCGCAGTCCTTTGTGGGGAAAGGAGCCATTGTGTACTGATTCAATTTAAAGTAATCCAGCAGTCAGCGCAGAGAACGTGGAATACTTATCAAAGAAGGATATAAAAACTACCAAAATGCAATAAGTATCAAAAGGCAAAACTGAGTCCATTAACCAAGAAAAGCTGCTCTTCCTCAGGACATAGTCAGAGTTGTTTTCACCTATATTGTGCAAGAGAATAGGTTTTGGTTGGCTGTGAATAACTATTAATTAGTTCAATAAGGCAATAAGGTCTTCAAATGGAAAATAACCGTAAATATCTGGCCAAAGTGATTACAAAGTGACTTTTGGTGTGGCCATGACTAAGTCCTGATCTCAGTCCTATGAAGAAGTTGTGGGTTTGTGAGAACAGGAGTGTGTGAGTGAGACGGCCTACAAAATGGACTCAGTTCCACCGGTTCTGTCAGAACTCCAGCACACTGCTGAGAGAAGCTTGTAGAAAAAACCTACAAGGTTTGACCCAAATACACAGTCTTGAAAGACAGTTAACTTTGATACTGACCAAATGTATGTAAACTTTTGAGTTTGAGGAAACTTAAAAAAAAAAATTCTAAAAAAATGTCCTCAAGTTTTCTAGTATTTAGCAAATAGAAATAATTTTTGGTAATTCTGACTGAGCAAAAATAAAAAATGTTCGGTCTGATTTAACTTCAATGAGTGAGAAAAAAAAAAAAAAAGTTTGTGTCTTTTTATTCAGTGTATGTAAATATCTGGTTTCAACTGTTTCCAGTTCAGACCTTCATGGCTGTGACCCAAACAACCTTCTTCAAATTCAAGATTTTACATCATAATTCTTTGTCATCAAACAGTTTGAGAAAACTCAAGGGCTGATTTAATGTGTCATAACTTTTGAATTACTTCAATTCCAGGCTCACCTGTGGATATATTTTAGACCACAAACATGCTGCTACTCTGTGTGACAACATGCAAAAAACATAAGGGTAAATTTGCAAAGAAATATGCATGTTATATCCCATAATCCATAAATTATTCCATGTGCTCCCTTTAACTGATGCACTCCTGTTTACTATGCACTAAAAACTTGACATGTTTTCTCTACCTACAGTATTAAAGGTTTAGATGCAATATTTGATTACGAGTGCAAACATCTAGAGAGCGCAAATTTTATTTTGTAATATTTCCCTGATGCAATTCAAGAGAATACAGTACAATGCAATATAAACTTTAAGCTAAAATGGTTAAAAATTTTCCAAAAGGAAAATTTGTTTTACATTTTGTGCCACAGAGCAACTTTTCAAGAAACCAGTCTACCTATAACTGTCTTAGATAAATATCAGGTCTGCAAAATACAGTATTTTTGTTTTGTTCTCTCTCAATAGGACCCACATTGATACTAGAGCCAAAATTGTTAAAATAAAGACTTTATGCTGATTACTGTGATGCACCTCATGGGTTTACACCCCATCCTTACATACAGCAGAGAGAGAAAATGACCAACAGAGTGTAGAATACTAATTTACTTTTGAGCATACATTTCAGATATGTTCATTTTCTTAAATATGTTACATCAGTGTCTTAGCTGCATATATCACACATTGCTTAGCTTTATATGTAGTGTTTAGATAGTGACTCATCCAGTCCCACAAAGGAAGATCTGTATGGTTTTTCCCCCCCAAAAGACAGTTTTTTTAGTTGAGGCTCACAACATACTATGCATGTGTGTGCATGTTGATCATAATCCACTCACACAACCCTGCAGAGCCTCAGGACAACAGCAGCAGCTGACAAAGACCAGAATGCCTTATTTGATGCACAAGAACAAAACATATTTACATGGGTACATTACATGGAAGTTTCTTTAAGCCTTTTTTCTTATCAATGAGCAACAAAGGCAGCCCAAAGTTTTTATTGTACATATATAGAAAAAAAGGGCCCATGCCTTGTCTTGTCTCCTAGTGTATTCAGATGTCAGCAGCCTTTCATACTGTAGCAGTAAAAAAACTGCAGGGAAATTAGAAGCAGTGTGCCTGGCATGCACACATGCCAGGATCTACTGTGGAGAAAAGTTATATCTGTAACAAAAGGCCTTCATATCTGGTTATATTAATACCTGCAATGCATATTTATTTTATTACTTCTTATCAAAGTGAAAGTTCTCCATACGTTCTTTGGCTGTAAAATGTTTTTCTATGACTCTGATTTGGGCCTTTATGATAGTGTCTGACAGCAACATTCACACCAATTGAACTTGTTTTTGTTTTTACATTTTGTGCCATTTTGCAAACAAGAATGTAATTTATTGGCTCTCATGTGGTAGACCAACACAAAGTGATGAATAAATGCTTTGTTTAAGTCATTCCCAACTAAATGTAGGATATGGAAAGGTCATCATTGAGGAATCAGTTGGTGATAAAAGGTTTGCAGACATGCTAAGGAGGTAATGCAATCATTTAAATCAGCGGCGCTGCAGTGGATTACACACTTTTTGTTAAATTTAAAAGAATACTATTAAGCAGATCAACTCTACATCAGATTTAGTTTGATCTGCTGTAAATTGTGGTTATTGTTAAAAGAATACAGATAACCTAAGAGGTGTCAAGTAACGCAGTGGAAAGGAAATGGTCTAAATAAGGAGAGAAGTGAAAATCTGAGATTTTTGTCGTCTATGAGAACTCTAGCTGGAGAACTGTATTCAACAGGCTGAGCACAAAACACTGAGCAAATAATTCTAATTCCTGTAGTCATTTATTATCTTATAAAGTCACAAGAATCACTGAAAAAATGTAACTGCATCAATGATAACTGTTAATGATATGATTCCAGGCTGATGATGATTCTATTAGCTGATAGATGTGCAGACACATGGACAAACAGACGAGTAAACTCAAAATAAAAGGGCAAAACTACATCTGGCACTCAGACTCTGACATCTTTCCAGCGTGATGTGTGCCTACACATGCACACAAGTCTGTGGGTGTTTAACGGTGGAGAACAGATGGAGACGAAGGGATTACGTAAGCCTCTGAACTACGTGTAAAAAGAAGCCACACCAGTAGAAGCATGCCCTCCTGTCTCATGATATATATTATTTCTTCTAAGAGCTCTCTGATCTCATTTCTCTCCATTTTCATTATGTAGCAGATTTCTCTCTGCTTTAAGACAACTTTCATGGCTCATTTTTACTTTGTTTATTCCATCGAAGCACTGCTCTGATCATTGAGTCTATTTGTTTGCATATGAAGTGTTCCAAGATAGGAGTGAGTTGTTGGAATATTGCACAGTTTTACAAAAAAAAAAAAAATGTTCTGGACATCAACATGAAAGCATGTTGCTGTTTCTCATTAGTTTTTACTTGCAGTCTTTTTGTCACAGAAAACACTGATTTGTGCAACGAGTCCATTTCAAGTTTGCTCTATATACAGTAGATCTGATTTACAATGCAATCTCACAGCACAGAGGTTTTTGTTCAGACAGTCTGGTATGAGTTTCAATGGTCTCGGAGCTTTTTTCCCAGGTACTTTTGTCAATCAACCTGTGTGGTGGGTGTGTCATGGAGTTGTGCCAAAATAAAGCCAGAGAATTGTAATACACAGTCTAATTCAACAACAAAGTAGAAACAAACTAAAAGTATTTCTTCAAAAATAACAGCCTTTAAGCATGTACTAAAATATATTTTTCATTAACTCCATCCACATTTCTGTATTAAAAATGTTTTTGCCCATTGGTCTGATGTTTTATTCTATTCCTGAAAGTCACATTTTCATTAGGTGAATAAAAAAATAAAAGAAATAAATGTAGTAGTAGTAGAAATAAAGGCTAAGGAGGACTGAGGATTGAAAAGAAAAAAAAAACAATCCATGGGTTACTGAAACAAATGAATTTTTCAATGATATTCAAATGTATTGAACATGAATGTAAGCTGCTGCAGAAACGGAGGTCTTACAGTTGGGCCAAAGTTCTGATTACAGTGGAGGAAAACCGTAAGCCCAGACACTTATGCTCACACTTTCTACTTTGACTAAAGGTTAATAGTTAAACAAAGCTAGCTCCTGCTTGTGCTAACTGCTTAGCAGCCAAAAGACGAATGTTAGCTAAAGTGAACAGTCTTACTCTGTAGTGAGAACTTAAGTCCATAACTAAACCTCTGAGATTACGATCACTATATAACCTCATTTTAGCATCTAAACTTTTTTCATCAGTCTGTGGATGAGGTGCAGTGCAGTCTGATCACATCCTTTGTAAAGGTAAAAATGCTTTACCCTAACTCTAGGTGAAAACTAGAGTTGTTCTGTTGCAACAGTTTTAACTCTGCAGTTATTATGTGTTCCTTTATTTTTGGTAGTCATCTTTGGACGATATATTAGTTAACTTTGCATAAATAAGTCAAAACACTGAACCACTGATAGATGATGTGAATGACACTGGTCAGCTTATTGAGGTCAAAGTAATTAGCCCCCCCAGGAAATTTTAAGTTTCTGTTTTTCAAAAATTGAAAAAAAAATAAATAAAAAAAAAGGATTGTTAAACAGATCAATATGTTTTAATACACATTTCCCAAACACCTTACCCGGTTAAAATGACTAGCCCCTCTGATGCTAACAGTATGCTTTTGCTGGATAAGCTGTTGTTTATTATACTGTAGATTGTAAGACGTCTTTGGCAAAGTTTTCAAGCTTCTCCAGATTTGATGGTTTTCTCTCTTGAATTAAATGATGAAACCGCCTCACTAGCATGCAGTCAAGCTCTACAGAGCTCTGCTAATTAGCTAATATTGGAGCCAGGTGTGCTGAAGCAGTGAGACATCTAACTGTTGCAGGAGCCCGGCCCTTGAGGACAGGGCTTTGAGACCCCTGCTCTAGGGTCTTTGGACTTTAGCTTTCTTTCCAGAGACTTTGAAATCTTTCACTTCCTATCTCTGCCAGACTATTTGCTGCACTGTGTAATTCTCTTTGAACTTCTTGATGATACTTCTCACTCCACTTCTTGACACTTGGAAGCGCTGTGATAGCGTATAGTCACTGTGATATGTATATCTTTCTCCTTCTTTGTGAGCTTCAACAATTTATTTTCTCAAGGCTAAAGTGATGTTTTTTTTGTTTTTGGAATGATGCTTTCTCAAGTGAGAATTCAAACCCTTCCTGAAGATTTTATACTGTAGTGTAGGACAACCCTGAGTTTTACCTCAATAAAAACTAATGCTTGGAAAAGCTGTATTGAAAAATCAGTGATTTGTTAAAGAGCACTTGAGAAATTTTTGTTTGAACAACAACAAAAAAAATCTCTCCAAAAGTCATGAACATCAAACTGTTGGATGTTTTACTTAAAATCTGTTTTATTGTTTTATCCATCCATCCATCCATCCATCCATCCATCCATCCATCCATCCATCCATCCATTTTCTTACACCCTTGTCAGTGGGGTCAGGAGGGGTGCTGGTGCCTCTCTCCAGCGAGACATGTCAGTGAGAGGCGGGGTCACCCTGGACATATCGCCAGTCCATCGCAGTCTATAGCTCGATAAATCATAAAAAAAAAATTGAATTGCATCCACAAATACCAATTAGTTACAAGGATGTTGTTTTATCTATCTTTGCAGCTAATCCTATTGACCTCATAAAAACACTTGAGCTTTCGGAGGACATGGAGGGCGTGTCACTGGAGGCAGGGCTGTGCACCAGCAGGAAGGGCCGAGCAGAGACCGACCTTTCCTTTAAGATCAACAAGAAGATTCAGCTGAGCGCGCCCACCAAGCAACTCTTTCCAGGTTAAGTTTTGATAAAACTCCATGCGATTCATTTATTGGTGGAAAAATAAAACCATTTACATAATTGTGTTTTTTCCCTTTCCCACCCATCAGACTTGCCGTTTCCTGTGGATTTCTCACTCATGACGACCGTCAAAGCTGTGAAAGGATCACAAGTCTTTCTTCTCTCCCTGTATGACACACAGGTATGAACTAGAAATGCTAAAGCAAAATTTACACTGGAACATAGTTAATTACCAGTTCTAGATAAATGCAGTTAGAACTGTTTGAGTCTTTAATCCAATAGCACTCTGATTTGACAAAAATACTACATTTTGTATAGAATCATATGTAAAAGTTAAGACAAATCTTGTTCTAGCAAAACTTTAACACCAAATAATAACAGATTAGAAATATTTCATTAAAAGTGTTTTTTTTTTCTCAGGGCACGCAGCAGCTGGGTTTGGAGCTTGCTCGTTCTCCTGTTTTCCTGTATGAGGATCACAAGGGTCAGCCAACTCCTGAACTTTATCCCACCTTCAGAAAAATCAACTTGGCTGATGGCAAGTGGGTAACTACACAGACACCTTCAACACTTTTCTTTTTGCTTGTGTTTGATTTCTGTATACATCAACACAATAACAGAAATATTCAAATCAATTATAAAGCCAGAGTTAGCCAGCGGATTATTACAGAAAGAAAAAAAAAAAAATCACAACAAAAAAAAAAAAAAGAAAAAAGAAACGGTACAAATGATTTTTTTGCATGCAAGGTGTAAAATGGCAAAACATCCTTCTTATGTTTGTCTTCAGGTGGCACAGAATTGCCTACAGTGTGGAGGGCCAGTCAGTGACTCTATACTTAGACTGTGAAAAGGTGGAGACTCTGGACCTGCTCAGAGGTCCTGATCCCCACGTCAGCACTGATGGAGTCACTGTGTTTGGAACCCGTCTGCTGGACGAGGAAGTGTTTGAGGTGAGTCTTCACTGCATTTTCCGGATGTTAAATATAGAAATGTTAAAACTGTGGTGGACTAAGTTGTCATCTCTCAACGATTTCCCCATAAGACTAGCTAAGCCCAGGAGGTCGGGGTGCCAGGGCAGTATGTCAACAGCCCACCATATTTTGGTATTAAAAATGTTAAGTTGGCAAGAAATGTAAAAATATTACTGGATAATTATTTTATTGGAAAACATTGTTGACAAAACTTAAACATAGAACTATATGTTGTCTTCAAAAGGACAAAAATAAATAAATAAATAAATACAGTTAAAGTAAATAATCAAAATTTTTGCACTTCTGTTAAATCCCGATTCAGTAATCAGTCAGTCATAAACACTATGTGATGCTGGTCACATTTAGAGTATAGAAGAACTAAGCAGCTCCGTTGGGCCCCATAAATGTCAACAAACACTGAATATATTTCTAGAATTTTAACATTTGTTTTAGCTCTTTATTCAACACAGCATAGGAGCAATGCTTCTGTCACCAAAAGTTCACAATCTTTCTGTCTCCTGCTCCTTCCTGCTATTGTTAGTGAGTGAGACTCGAAGATGCTCGGACAGTTCTGCCTCAGGCTAAGAGAAGCTGACCTCAAAGAGCTCTGTGAAGGGAGACCATGATGAATGGCATACCTCACCCAGTTTAGAGAGGCCAGGGCACCTTCCTGATGCAAGGCTTGGGGGAAGGGTAGGAGAAGCTTGGCTGGGTCCCACCACCTGCATGGAGAGAAGTCATCATGCTTATATTGTTTTGGGTTATTCCTCATTAACTTTGTTTCCAAGAACTCAAACTTTCTTGTTATCTTTTTAGTGGTCTTGAAACATTTTGTCAGATCATGTTATAATGTCCTTTCCTGATCAAAGACATACCAGAAGTGTTGTATCCTTTCACACGTTAGAGAAATCTCCTGTGGCAGCCGTTCGGGGGAACCTATGCTTGCTCATACATGCACCATCTACCGTGTCTTGAGAAAGTATTCACCCCTCCTGGCATTTTTTGTGTTTTGTTAAATTACAACCTGTATTTGATTTAAAAAAAAAAAAATACATTTATATTATACATGATGCATCTGCACAAAATATACTGTGTTGATGAAGTGAATTAAGATAAAGGGCATGTAACTTAGCATTTTTAAAGGTCCACTATTATGCTTCCTTGAGCTAGCTAGGATAGATCTATGGCTATACAGAACCGGTTCAGTACATTTAATACATAAAATCATTCTCAGATATTGTGATTTCACCTGTTCAGTTGTGTCTGTTTTGAGATCTTTAAGGAATGCACTGTTTTAGGATTAAGTCACAATTATCCAAATGAGCTGCTGTTGGTCAAGTTTTTCCAACTCAGTGTTTACATTAGCACCTCAGACATGTGAAAATGGCTACAAACAGATGCACAGTGGTACAACCATTCATCTT
This sequence comes from Alfaro cultratus, assembly GCA_903066825.1. Taxonomy (NCBI): domain Eukaryota; kingdom Metazoa; phylum Chordata; class Actinopteri; order Cyprinodontiformes; family Poeciliidae; genus Alfaro; species Alfaro cultratus. The sequence goes on from CAEFZX010009923.1 coordinate 23,590, forward strand.
TGACCCAGAAGCAGAACAAGTGGAGCCTCCTGAACAATCATCAAACCACCACTAGCAAAGGTTGAAACGCTGCGGATCTGTTGCATATTGTTATTACCGTAATTCAAACTCTGAGGATGCTTTGGGGTGTGAGCTGTGATGTGAAGTCAAGCAGCTGACATCAGCACAATAATTCAGCACAAAGACCATTTTTAAATCTGCAAATGCAACCTTTTTTTAAAATATATATTTGTAAAACTAAAGGAGTAACACCTCTCTCAGCATGTAAGAAAAAACCCCAAATCAAACAATATTGGTAATATCCGCGAGTCTGACATGTTTTCACTAACATCTCAGTCTAGTCAAGTCTTTCTCAAACTGTGGTCCTGGGAGCAATGGTGGTCTGCCCATATTTACGTTGGACTAGCTACAGTCTGAAAGAAAAAGCCAAGGCAACTGAAGCCTACTATTCTTTTATTATGCTTCTAAACTACAAATATCCCTAAAATGTGAAATTAGAGCACACAACACTTGTATTAAATAACTCTTTTGATTTCCCAGCTTAGAATCCATTCCAATCCATTCGTAAATAACTCAGAACTCCCTGAGTAGATTGTTTTGCTGTGGCCAGTCACATTTACAAACCAGCAACACCCTTTACATCAGGAGAAACGAAGACAATGAGTTAAGAGACCAATATTTCCAGTTCAGGTTGAATATATTAAGATGTTGTGTTGTTTTGGGGGCAATTTTAAATTAGGTGGTTTGTAAGTGTTTGTTAAGTGGGGTAAGTGGTCTGGTTGTAACTGCATAATTGATTTATTTGTCAAATAATTTATTAAAAAACAGACATAAAGGCTCATCTCTACACCACCCTCCAGTGGTGGTAGGGATGAAATGCAGCTTCCCTAACCACCTGCTTTGCTTCCTGAAGGTGCAGCAACATTTTAATATGAATATTTACTTTTTGAGCTCATCAGCAGATATTTTAGACATTGACACAGTCGAACGTGAGAGACCTCTCAGCTGTTTATTCCTTTAGGATGTTTACGTATGCCGTTTGTGGTGTTTTTATTGATTGCAGCCTGAAGTGATATTCACAGACGTGAGGTGCAGACGGTGACCTTATGTGATGTCAGGTGGGACATCTGCTCTGCAGCTCTTTGCTGTATTTGGCCCGGGCTCCTCATGTATGTGCACGTGTAAAGCAGAGAGCAGAGGAGATGTCCGTGGAAGCATTGTTCTGGCGCCACCAGAGGCTGCAGCTCTGGAGACAATTAACTGCAGAGCGACAATAAAAACAGCATGTTGTGCTACTTTGATCTGACTATATGAACACATCCAGCGATAAATACTTGACAGACATGTGCATGTGCTGTGTCATTGATTTTATTGATACCATGCTGCTTAGTGTGGACCACTAGTAACATCTATTCTGTCTGCATTCCTTAAGTTTCTTTTCATCTGTTTTGTTTGTCTGTTTGTTTTAAATAGGGACAAATCCAGCAACTTCTTCTTGTGGCTGATCCTCGAGCAGCAGAGACCTACTGCAGAGATTACATCCCAGACTGCGACGCACCCTTACCCTATGACAGCATTTTCATAGAGACTGAAGAGGTAAGGTTATGCACTAAGAAAATGTTGTTGTTTTACATCGGAAATATTCAGAAACATTTGATTGCATAAATAGTTTGAATTATCTTCCCCATCCCTTATCTGTCTGGCTTTGTGTTGAATCAAAGCTCACAACTCTCCGACTTCTAGGAAAACTTTCTAATCATTTCCTTCTGCTGCTGTTGGATTCACCAGCTGGCTTACAACTCAACACATATTTTTTATTTGGCTTAACATTTTGTCTCAGGCTCTTCTAGAACTGCATTTCAGACATAAATCGGAGGTGTTAACTTAACAAGATTTATCTGAATTTTTTATTTGTTTACAACGTTTTGTTTTCAACGGGTTTGGGCCTGTAGCTCACAATAGTTTTGTTTATTGTTCTGTCCAGAAAAAAATATATATAAAAATGTTGGGGAAACAAACAAACAAACAAACAAACAAACAAACAAACAAACAAACAAACAAACAAACAAACAAACACAAGGCTGCTGAAAGTTGCCAAACAGTTTTAACGTTTTGTCTGGAATGCTTAGCTCATGTTAGTGCACAACATATGGCCAACTTTATAATAGCGACATAATTAGCATAAATGTAAAATCATGAAGTTAGGTTTAGTTATAGAGATATAACGAGTAGATTGGACATCAAACAGACAGGATGGTTGAGCTTTTCATTTTCATTGTTTTTTGGTCTTTAGGAAGAGGGAACTCCAAAGAAACGAGTAGCAGAAGAATTTGACTACAGTGTCTTTTATGATGATATCTCAGTGTCCACTGTGACAGCAGGTCCTAATGTCACAGAGTACGAGGTGAGACTCAGTATCCACCAATGACTTCTTTTCCTTATCCTTCATAATTTGTTCATCTGTCAATGTGTTGCACAGTTCGTAGAGTACGAAGACTATGACAACACAACAAACTATTACCATGTCAATGAGTACGAGGAGTACGACGAAGAATACGACGAACGCTACGGACCTGCAGAGAGAGAACGGGAGTACCTGCTCAACACACAGGTGGTGTAAAAGGCTTTATTCATTTAAGCATACAATAAAATAAAATAAAAAATAAATAAATAATCATGTACAATTATGATGTTTATTTTAAATTAGAATTTACCAGAAAAAGGACAGAAAGGAGAGCCTGGCTACTTGGGGCTGGTAAGAAAACCACACAATCAAAAACAGGCTGTTTTATGGATTATTGATTCACTTCTTAACTGTCATGTTAATGGGTTAGCCCATTGACATGGTTAAACAATTTGATTAGTAGGTAAAAATGCCTCATTTACAAAAATATTATGATTTTCAGTTTTGATTGCAACAGTCGGTGCTTCAGACGGAGGCACAACTATTTAATAGGTTTAGATGGCAAATGCTTTTTTACACAAATCCTGGTGGTCTGGAGAGGTTTAGCCTTAACAAATGAAATTGTCATTTGATAACTGCAGTTTGGATTAACTCTGGTCCTACTGGTCAGATATTACAATTGGTCTGATGACAGAGAATATTTTGGTGTTGCAAAAAAGCTAATATTATGAAGGGGAATCATTTTTCACAGGCATTTATGTGTTGAATTGTACTATAACCTAAAGAAACCTAAAAAAACCTTTTGTTTTGGTGATTTTTTATTTTTTATTTTTTTTACAGGGAACTCAGATTACTGGGCCATATGGACCTCCAGGACCGGAGGTTAGTGAAGCTTACTGTGCAACTTGTAACTAGAAACATGTTTTCGTTCGGGTACAGTACCTCTTTATTCAGGTGCAAATTTTGTTTCAAACTGAATGTTGTTTATGATGATGTGTAGGGAGCACCGGGGCCTCCAGGAATCACTGGACCAGTGGGACCCCGAGGAGACCCTGGAGAGCTGGTTAGGCCTACCTTCTGTGTGCTCAAAGCCTGACTCGACGGACTGATGTCTCTTCAGATCTGTCTTCATCTCTCTCTCTGCTGTCAGGGTCCTCCAGGGCGGCCAGGCCTTACTGGTGCTGATGGGATCCCAGGTCCCCCAGGAAACATAATGCTCATACCGGTAACAGACTGCGTTCCCAGAGGCCCTGAACGCTGCAGCCGAGCTGCTGTGGCTCGGCTGCTATTAACTTACAGAAGAGCCTGAGGGCAAATGGAAAAGTTTCAGAGTTGTTACTGAAAAATGTGACTCTTGGAGACTTAAAGTAAACTAACTGTTTGCCTTTTAGGCTTTACAATAACTGTGACTTATTATTTAATCATATTCAGTGGTATATGATTTCATTACGATAATCTGATTACATTTTTTATTATCAAGACAAGTTTAATAGTTCTAGTTCTATATAATCCCACCTCTTTCAATACTGTGTTAAGATGGCATATTGTGTTCCTTCCCTCATATTTTCCTTTGTTTTGTTTCATTTTCTTCCACTGTTGACAGTACATACCTATCAAGTCATGGCTGACAGTGGGATTAAATGGCCACTAGGCGGAGTGTTGAGTTATTTAAATTTTTTTTCTGATCTACAGTTCCAGTCAGGCGGTGATCCGAGGACAGGAGCTGTAGTTTCTGCACAGGAGGCTCAGGCTCAGGCCATCCTGCAACAGACAAAGGTACACAAACATACTATTATATTGCATCAAGCACAACTAATTTAAATCAGTTATTTTTCAGGATCAATATAAATAAGTCTCTTTTCCAGCTGGCCATGAAGGGCCCTCCTGGCCCACTGGGTCTCAGAGGCAGACCCGGACCACTGGTAAGTTACCCTGCAAATGTTGATTTGTTGTAGTGTTTTTACTGTTAGCTTTACGAACAAGACATGAATTTATACATTCATAAAGTAGAAGATCAACTGAAGTATGACTGACCTCCAAAGACCCATGTCACATTTTGTCCCTTTAATTCTACTTTAGTTTCTCAAGCTACATTCTTAACAAAACTTCAAAAAGACCTTCAGAAAACTTGGAAAATGATAAAATTATAAAATAATAGAGAAGAGAAATAAAAAAAAAAAAATTAAAGTCCTTTTTATTCTGTGAGATTAAACATAAAATGCAATGTAGGACATGCAAGCACTTATCTCCCCTTCAGCAGACAAGCATCCCATGTGTTGGATACACATGACAACAACATCGTCGCTCTGCATTTTGACAGAAGTTTGACCTTTGACACGTAGAACGGTGTGCTGATGAAGTGATCCAAAAAGCCGTGCACCAGAGAGTGTTTAAGAAAATGTGTTAATTTTATCGGTAACACTTTATTTGACGGGTTGTGAATAAAACTTCATGACACAGTCATAAACATGACGTAACACCTGTCATGAACATGAGTAAGTCTTCATGAATATTTATGATTGTTGTCATAAAGTGTCATTCAGTAAATCATCACACTTTTGATACAAAGTTGACATTATTCAAAATGTCTTTGTTATTACAACTTGACATTAACCAAGAAATCCTGATCTGACATAAATTTGTTATAAAAGTTTTACTAATTAAACTTTAAAAATTATGTAGCTTTATGTTATTAAAGCTAAAGTTTGATGTAGGGCTTTGGCCTGTAACAGGTGGGTTGCAGGTATGATCCACGCTCCATTATTTGCGTTGCTGCTGGTAGTGGTCAAAGGGCCCAGAGCCTGACTGATAGCCTGACTGACTATAGAGTAAAGTACTTTGGAGTCCTTGGACTTGACAAAGCATAATGCAAATGTTGGCCAATTATCATTTTTGTGTTTTTGCTTTTTCTAAAGGGTTCATCAGGGCCTCCAGGGCTGAAAGGGAGCAGTGGTGAAATGGGACCACCTGTAAGTTTACCTTTGTTGTCATTTCAGTTATTCCAGCTACAGTTTTTTTTATTTTTTTTTTTAATCTCATATTGTACTCTCTCATTTTCCTCTCTCAGGGTCCTGCAGGACTATCGGGTATTCCAGGTCAGAATGGAAGACCTGGAAAACGGGTGAGGATGTTTAATGTGCTGCATCTTTTGTTGTTATCAATTTCATCTTCTAATGAGTTGTTGTAAAATTTTGCCTCAAATTGTATGAAGTCCATTGATATACGTTTTTCTTATTAGGGTCGGGGAGGTTCAGACGGGGGCCGTGGTGCAATAGGAGAAACTGGAGCAAAGGTGAATTAATGTCGCAGACACACATTTCCTTTCCTTCTTGTTCTGCTTCCACAAAATATGGACTTACTCCCGCTTTTTTCCTGTTAGGGAGATCGAGGCTTTGATGGCTTACCTGGCCTCCCAGGAAATAAAGGACACAAGGTACGACGCAGACAGGGATGAACGAGTACGGGACATCAAATCCACAATTCAGTTATCTTTCTGTAATGTTTTGTCAGGGAGACAGGGGGAAGCCAGGACCCTTAGGTCCTCCAGGAGAGCTGGGAGAAAAGGTAGGAAGCCATGCCAGAAATAAGTATTTGTAATTTTGATGTTTTTACTATGGGAGGAAGAATGAGTTTATATTTATCTATATATTTACAGGGCTCTCAGGGGCCACCTGGGCCAAGAGGACAACCAGGTGATGCTGTGAGTGTTTATGTCTCAACTTTCAATTTTCATCGGTTTCATGAATAGTTTGATTATGTGACATTTGCATGGTCTTTATACTTGCATATAATTCTTTCAATGGATGAATCTGGCACTTTAGGTATGTGGAATATGTATCCAAAGATAAACCAGACTTGTTGAGTTCCACAAGTCTCACAATCTCTTCATGCTATCTTGACTGATTTAGTTTTGTTTTCCTGTGTCACGCAATGCATTCTGTTTGATGCACTGACTTAAATTTCATTCACAGATGTGCCTCCATCAGATAACAAAGCATCATCATCATGATCTAAGCTTTCTCACATTGTTTAAGGGAAGAGTCATCTTAGTGTAAACTTCTGCCTTTAGAGAAAACTATTAAACAATTTTCTTTGCATTTAGTTAATAGAAAAATATTCAGCAAACCTAACAGACCTAAAAAAAGAAAACCTTTAGTTTAGATCTTCTCAAACTGTGGTCCTCAGACCACTGGTGGTTCATGGGCGCCCCCTAGTGGTCCACGAGGTACTTCATACAAACAATTGTTTATTTACCATGACGTGAGTTTAAAGTGGGATGCTACAGTGAGCTACCAAATGATTGTGTTTAAAAATAATAATGGATAAATGGTCCGAAGTTATCAGTGGAAAGTTTCTCATGGTGAGTTCAGGAACATTTGATTTTGAACACCATTGTGATACATAGCATAACACACAGGCATGCAGATCTGGTCTGTGAGTGTGACAAGGCAGTGAAGGAGCTGCGGCCCACTCTGACCAACTGCATCTAAAGTAAAAGACCTAAAATAAAATAATTTAGAAAATGTTTGTTTTTTTCCAAGGCAACGTCAAATTGATGTTTCTTTTATTATGCTTCTAAATTACAAATAGCCCTAAAGCGTTGTTAGTGCACACAACACTTATAATAAAGAACTTCTTTGATTGGAAAACTTAGAATCTACACTTTCAGAATCTGTAAATAGCTCAAAATGCTCCATAATAAGTCTATTTTTCCGTTTAGCTGTAGGAGATAATCGATTTTCTTTCAGAAAAGCATAACACCTTATGTAACTTTGATGTGTATTTCAAGGGTCCCAGAGGTCTGACTGGCCCTAGAGGTCGTCCTGGAAACTCAGGCTTGATGGTAAGTGGCAAGCACATCTAAACCAGTAACTCTGCTAAACATTTTTGGTTTAATTCTGTTCATTTTCAATTAGGGCTTGAAAGCCATCTATTAAAAAGCCCGAGGCAATGCAGTAAAATCTTGTATGGGAAGGTTGATGATTCTGAAAACCCATCATTAGGCGATGGGCTCTCTGCGTTTCAAGATACAGCAGAAAATGTTTGTTTTTGTTTAAATCCCATGCTGTGTCTCCTCAAAGGGCATTCGTGGAACTGATGGGGTCCAAGGTTCAAAAGGCAACATAGTAAGTAAAGTAAAATACGTCACCATAAAGGTGCTGGATTAGTTCACTACTTTTACATGAATCATTGTCCATAATAGGGACCACCAGGAGAAATTGGAGCACCTGGTCAGCAAGGCAACCCTGGAATTGTTGTATGTGCTAAAATAAAGCATTCTGAAAATGAACTCCATGGCTTAGCTTTAAGACTAATATGATATTGCATCTTCAGGGTTTTCCTGGCCCTCAGGGGCTCGTAGGACTACCAGGAGAGAAGGTAAGTGAGCTTTAGCTGGTGATTTCTTTCTTTAGGATAAGGTCTCTTGACGGACAATTTCTCACTGTCTGGCAGGGACCTCAAGGGAAGAAAGGGATGCAGGGCTTACCTGGAAATGACGGGCCTCCAGTACGTACAGATTTCATGTTCCATATTTAGGGGCTGTCCCAGAAAACCTGCTCAGCCTGTAGGTAGGGCGGTTCTCCAGTGGCCCGCCGTGTTCTTGTTAAAGATGTTAAACGTTGAGCCTGAATTTGAAAAGAGTTAGGGTTAGATTCTGAATAATCAGAGTCTTCAAAAATATAGCTAAAAAAATAAAACATTTTTGCACTTCAGTTAAAACCTGATTAAGTAGTTAGTCAATGAGTGCTAAAACAAGCAATGTAATGCTGGTCACATTCAAGGGTTAAATAAAATAAATGATAGGTAAGTAATTTGTAGGTTTAATAATATTCTTAGGGTACAAAATTCAAGTATTTATTTCAATACGTTTTGTTGTGTTTTCCTAAATCTTCCATTTTTGTTTAGCAATGTCTGCCACTGGTGCAGTATTTTGATTTGCTAATTGTGATTAGTTGCTTCTTATCCAAGTGATTGAAGTATTTGCAGGGAGTATTCCGATTGGTTGTCGATGTGGCTCATTTAGTTGCTGGCGCAGGCAAAAAGGAAAAAAAAAGAATTCTAAATGCAAATGAGACACATTTTCCTTTATACACAAAGGAATGCTCAAGTTGGTGGCACAAATATAACATCATATGCAGAAGGTTGCTCTACAGCGTGCTGACATCCACCCATGCTAGCTAGTACTGCCTCATCCAGCAATCCACAGCTCTGGTGTAAACCACATCAGCTCGGTGACGCCCTCTTCCTGCAGTGAGCAGGTGAACAAGCAGGCTCATTATCCCCTCCGCTGCTCCTCAGGCTTCAGAAAAAGAAAGAGTCCAATTACTTTTTTTGTGCTTTATCCGTGACTTGTCGCTTTATTTGATTAAGTTGTTAGCATGTAGGTCGGTAGAAAAATGCAGCGGTTACGGAACTCCAGTTATTAATAAAAGACTCCTGACCTCAAACTCCCTTCCTTAGTGTTTGCATGCATACCATAATATGATGCCACTGAACTTTCAATCATTATACCAAAGATACTCTTTAACCGGTTTTTGCTATCATTGTTACTGGCATATTTAGAGTGAATAAGCAAACCAAGCTTAGCCTTGTGGGCCTAGCAGCCTGCCAGGCCTGCAATACTCTGGGACTGACCCTGTCTATTTGAGACCCTTGTTGCATTCCTGAGTCTCTACACCATAATGACCTCACTAACATGGCTAAGTCTTTGTCTGCTACAGGGTCATCCTGGAAGAGAAGGGACTCCAGGTGAAAAGGGATTGCCAGTAAGCATATACAAACTTTCTTTTGTACTTTTGATGCTATTTGCAATATAGATTTTTTCAACATGTGTGTTGTTAGGGTCCTTCTGGTGTGCAGGGACCTGTAGGATACCCCGGACAACGGGGAGTTAAGGTAAGAAACGCACATTTGTGGTGCTTGCAAATGTACTGAAACACCTTTCACTTTTTCATATTTCATCTAGTTACAACTGAGATTCTGAAAAATGGGAATGCATTTGTTTTTCCTACTCCTCATCCTCTGATAATGGCAAATACAATCCTGAATAAATCATGAATAAACAGAGTCTGCCTGCCATGCCTTAGTTTAAATCTGTCTGTTGTATGTAGGCCTCAGAAGTGATTAGAGAACTGCTGAACAACTCAATGAGAAAGGTGTGGAGAACCTTAAAGCAGGGTTAGTTTTCTAACAATATCACAATCTTAGAACAACTCATGAAACCACATCAGCTCAGCTGAAAGAATCTATCAACAGGGCTGGCAAGTCATTCACCCAATCAATGTAGCCTTTAAGGAAGACAAACAGGGGAAAAATAACTTACCTTTGCTTAATAATTGTCATCACCAAAATGTTTACATGTCCATAACTGTCCTCATGACAGTGAAGGAGTTAACTCTAGAGAATATGATTCCTCTGAAACCGGGACATTTCTCTCATCTCATCTTGAATGGACAAAAAACAAAGAAAAACATTAAAGATTTCAAAAGAAACAGGTTTAAGTTTTCCTTTCACTTTACAATTATGCTACTTTGTGTTGATTAATCACATTAGCAAACATTACAGGTTGTGGCTACAATTTCACAAAAAAAGGGAAAAATGTTGAAGGCGTATGAGTAAGTTATGAAAATAAGTGTGTAATGTTTTTCAGCATGCAGGAGTTTTACGTTCCCTTTTACCAAATGCTGCAGTGAGAATCATCTCCTGATGTCTAATTTTTTCATGTTGTTGTTTGACAGGGTGCAGATGGAATCAGAGGGTTGAAGGGAAGCAAAGGGGAAAAGGTAAAACGTAATAAAACTAATATCATCTTTGTACATTCAGCAAATCAAGCTGTCTAGAGCTGCTATTTTAAACCTATAGATGAACTGAAGTGTCTCCTGTCTTTCTGCACGATTTTCAGTATTTTAGTTTATCACACTGCTGTTCTCTGCAGGGAGAAGATGGTTTTCCTGGGGCAAAAGGGGAGATGGGAGCAAAGGGGGATGTTGGAGATAATGGACCTCCAGGGTCACGAGGTGAAGATGGGCTGGAAGGTCTCAAAGGTCAGTTGGGTCCTCAGGGAGAGGCCGGGCCGGCTGGTATTTCTGGAGAAAAGGTACATGTCGTATAAGGCCATGTATAATTAACAGAACAGTCTTAACCTACCATTAGATACAAATTCACTCAACTAGTGTTGTGTTTCAGGGGAAACTGGGGGTTCCAGGTTTACCTGGGTATCCAGGACGACAGGGCCCCAAGGTAAAATGAACTGAGAATACAAAACTGGTTAATGATAAAGCAGCAGATGAAGTTTATGTTGACCTTTCGTCGTTTGCAGGGCTCTGATGGGTTTCCTGGTGCGCAGGGGGCTCCTGGAGAGAAAGGGAAGAAAGTAAGTGAAGCATTCAGAATACATGCTGTGAAATCCTTACTGTGTTTCATAAATGTCTGACATTTGTCTCATTTAACAGGGTCCTGCAGGACAAGCAGGAAGTGGAGGCCAAAGAGGTCCAAATGTGAGTCTTGACCATAAGATGGTTACTTTTAGTATAAGCAAGAAAATCACTCTACTGTCATTACTGTCCTGCCAGAGTTTATTTGTGCCTGTAACTGATTTTTATCAAATTTTTTAATGCTGCAAATGTTCTCATTTTGTTGTTTTGTCCTAGTCAGATGACTGATGGTTTTGACGGTTTTAAAGGTTTCTGTTTACCTTTGCAGCGAAAAAAAAAAAAGAAAAAATCATGGAGCATCCCAGTGAAAAAGAACTTTACACAGCCTTGGATAATGTGGAGCTTCTTTCTGCTTTTGAACCACATCTTCCTTGTCATGTCAGGACATATTCTAAGCAGCTTTCACCTTTCATCTGATTTCAAAGTGTTTTTTTATGTTGTGTTTCTGGCAGGGTGCCCGAGGAGGCAGGGGGGTGAGAGGTCCTACAGGGAAACCAGGAGAAAAGGTTAGCTGACTCTCACCTCAACCCGCAGCAACATGTTTCTGTTCCCTGTGTTCCTGCTCTGCCTTCTGTCACTGTGTTCTCCTTCCCTCTTGTATCCTCTCAGGGAGTCTCAGGACATGACGGGCCCCCAGGATCTCCTGGAGAGAGGGTAAAATATACAGTTGTGTCACAAAAACATTATGCATGCAAACAACAATATATTTTATCGATTATATGTGAGAAGCTCACATAAAATCCTAATAGAAGAAATGTGATAAATTGTTGTCTTTTACTTATTTTCCATGAAAACTTTAGAAGTGTGGTTTATATTTGTCTTCAAACAAATATTATTTAAATATGTTCTAAATAATAATGAATAATGTCAAGGGCAGTGCAATAAATACAGGGCTGGTCCAAGATCAGGGGCCTCATGTATAAAGCGTTCAAACACACAAAAAATATGCAGCGCCATATTTTAGGCGCAAGTCGGCATGTATAAAAATGAACGTGGCGTGAAAGCTTGAGTAAACATACGCAAACTTTTGACCTGCCGTGAAAATGTGCGGCAACTTTTTCTGTCATGAAAACTCACCTAAATTCACTAAAATCTGACTGTGTTCAGTTATTTAGACCAATAAGCATCAAACCCGATGATTTTTGCATAATTTTAATATTTTTTAAACATAAACTATGAAACTGAACAACATTTGTCCTCAGACAATAACCTAACACGCACACAAAATAAAGAAAATAAAAAATAAATGGATGTGAAAACCTCACTTGAATGTAAATAGTACATTTCCTCAGTTTTTGTCTCATAAATATATAATTGTTCTGTGCGCTGAAGCACATG
>CAEFZX010009924.1:0-89124 GCA_903066825.1 Alfaro cultratus
TACTGTAAATCAATGGAAAGAGAGACTAGTGAACGTTTATACAATGGAGAAAATAACAGCAAAACTAAACATGTCCATCGATCTATTTAAGAAAAGATGGAACCCTTTGATGACGTATTTGCAATTAATATTGTAGTAAGTAAGATAAATGTAAACACACAGGTATATATTTTATAGGTAGATTTACCATATATCTCTGTTAAGATGCAGGCAAAAGTTACTTGAGAAAGAGATTCCCTTTATTTCATATCTCATGTTTGTATTTCATTTGTAACCTGTTTTATATTCCACTGAGCACTGGAGAGGGAAAATAAAAAAATAAAAAAACTTGGAACTTCAGCTCGCCGAACTGTTTGGATGTTGTTGTTCAACTGATTTGTTTGGTTGTATTGGAAACTGATGTTTTTGACTTATTGTGTTAATCATTGACTCTGAATGCTGAACTGAGAAAATAAAGTCTTTGTTCAAAAAAAAAAACTACTAATAGATTTGGTGATGTTTAGTCTACAGTTTTGCTTTATTCGGACAAAATCAAAAGAACAATACATGGAGAAAATGTGATAATGTTACATATATTTCCTTTAATTATCTTCTTGTTTATACTACGGAAATTATATTTTTACTCAACGTTAACAGACCGTGCCCAGTTTTGAGATGATTTTACAATTCTAGACTGTAAGTCAATCTAATTCATATTTTTTGAATCAAAAGAACTAGATGCCATCACTCACAAATCCCTTCATCTTCCAGGTGGCTGTTTCAATCCATCTTGGCCAGTTTACAGTAAATCTATTCACTTCTGTCCAAATTTGTTTTCCAATATGTGAAATATTTTTAATATGACTAAAAATATAGCAAATCTGCTCTTGCAATGATTTACTACATGTTTGACATTTTTAGAAATAACAAAACCTCTAAATTACAAACTGAAATGCAGTTTGTTAATAATACATATCTTTGTAATAATTGTTTTAAAATCACTTCAAATTCTGCTATTTTAACAAAACATCAATTAAGGAAAATTCCACACAACATTTCTGTAAATATATACTTTTATGTTTGAAGAAAACAAGGTAAACTGAAGACAGAAATTCACAAATATAAGTAAGCACACAACCACACCCAGTCTGCCAAGTTAAGTTTTGGCAACTTTTTCCTTGACCAAGCTAACCTAACATCTCAGTTCTGTCTAAGTTTCATCTTGGACAGAACTTTGATAAATGCTGCAACAGTGAACCACACTCAGTTAAAGGTTTCTCAGGTAAAAACAGGTTTGGTGAGCTCAAAGATGTCATAAAATATTGGAGCCACTAATGCACAACACTGTATGATACAAATAGGAAACTTTGAAGGGTAAAAGTGATGCTATTAGACGCTACTAGTTCTTCATCATCTGAAAAGGGATGCATAAAATTGAAGATTTTTTTTAAATCCAACACAACCAGGTTACTGGCACACCTTGACTCCTATTACTGTACTTCCCAGTGAAACAAATTCGATGAACAAATCCCTACTTTTACTAATCTGATAACCTTTAGAAAAGAAGAACAAATCTAGCAATACAGTCTAAAAACGATTTCTTTCCTGACAGCTGCAAACGGTGGTAATCCCCTCATAAGATAAGAAATAAAACCCTTCATAATGTTTCTGGTTAGCATAAAATTATGCATGAAAAATTTATGGGACTGTTGCTTTTTACGACCATGGAAACATTACAAAAATGAATAAATATATAAATAAATAAAATGCTAAGTGAAGCCTTCAAGTAGGTCAATGTTGTGGTGATGCCAAAATCTAGTGTGTGCTAAAGCAGTAAACCTGAAATCAAAAGATTTGGAGTATAAAGCTGGCAGCATAGATAAAGGGCTGTAGACATGAGGCATCACCATGAGCCAAAAACACTAAAAAAGACATTAATAAATAAACTTTTAGAGGATCTAGGTGTATGTAGCTGACAGTGTGCTCATTCACTGCAGCCACCATCTGCTGCACTAACGGACAGACTGCAAAAGGACATGAATATGTGGTCGCCTTTCTGAATGTAATGAGACTATGAATAGAAACTAAAACACTAAAGCAATTTGAAAGACCCTCTTGTTTCCCATTCACAGATATTTCTTCACACTGCAGCCTGTGAGAGTTGTGCAGCAACATGCCAAAGTCAGCAAACTGCTGGCCTTATTATACGGACCGTTCATGCTGTGCGCGTCCCCTCAGTGCTGCAGCTGCGAATCGATATGCTGTGTGGTGTCAGGGGACGATTGAGGCGGGGCGAACAGATCTTCAAATCAGCACAATGACAATTTTTATTGATGTGGCTAAATCAGGCGAGACAGATGCAACCCATTCACAACTCCAGCAATCTACGGATCCTCCACTGGGCTTTGACCTACATTACGATGACAAGTAAACACAACATCAGAGGCCATCACTTCAATCGCTTCCTTTTTCCTTCTCTTTTATAATCTCCTGTACCATCTCTGTGTAACCCAGTGTTGTTGAGTTCCATCCCCCCACATCGTGAGAAAAAAAACAAACACATTCACGACCACCAGATTAATTGAAAAATGACTGGAAATGAGAGTTTTATTTTCATATCTGCTAGTTCTGGGGTGTTTTTTCTTAGCTCCGTGGTGATTTCAGCAAAAAACAATTAATAGTGTGAATATGCCTTAGCTGGCCAATTTTCAGAAAGAGTCATTGTTAAATAATTTAAGAAATAATTAACATTTGTTCTTAAGCACAGAAATCAGTTTTCTTCTATTTTTTTTCACACGTTTTCAGGAAAAAAAAGAGCAGCCAGGGGGTTATCGCCCACACAAGCGTAACTGTAGGAGGTCAAAACTCTGAACTTATTCCTCAACAATCAAAGTCACAGGAATTACTGGAATAATTACACCAGATGAAGGTTCTTTGAGCTCCAGTTTGAGTGAAATTTGTTAACCGGAGCCAGCTCAATTTGCACCACAGTGTGTGACATGAGTGTGGGCGCGAACACACATCCACGCCCACAGAGACAGACCTGGTGTTTTCTTTTCATGTAACACTCAGAAAAAGACTTGTTTCCATGACAATGTGGAAGTTGATGCACCTTTTAAATGACATGAAAGCTTGAAATCGAAGTTCAGACTAATGGCTGTGTTACTTGTTTTTGGATCAGAATTGATTCCAGTAAACATGTATCACAGTTTCGTCAGAACTAGCCCAAGCATTAGTGTATTATGTGGCTCATACTGCTGCACAAAGTTTGTTTTTTATTATTACTATTTTTTGTTTCAATTTAAAATCCAGGGTTCTCAAATTTATTTAGGACATGTAGTCCTTGTATTTTAACTTTCAATACAAGGAAAGTTAAAATCCTTGTATGCCTGACACAAAGGATGAGCATTTATTGTGCTGTTTATTGGTATTGTGAAAAATTTATTATAATAAATTTGATTTATCATAACATTGATAAATCACAGATTATGCCCCAAAACTCATTGTTTTGTTGGAATTGTTATATTTACCATCTCCTCTACTGATGGCTGAGAGTGTCGAAAATGTCCCCAAATATGAATACATTTGAAAATAGAATTAAATGCAGTCATTGTGAGCAGTTTAGTAATCTCACTTCTATGCCACTGGTGTCCCACAGATAGCCTTTTTAAAATGGTTGTTTTTTAAAAGACATCATTCTATGTTGTGGGCTTTGAATGGACTGAAATGCCATCACTTCTATTGTCATCAAAATAGACACCACAAAACTACTGTGACACAATTTCAAATCAATATCAGATGCTACTCCAATCTTTTGTAATTTTTCAAGCTCAGTCTTCTCAAAATTTTCTTCTATTAATTTGATGACAAAACAGACAAATTTACACTCTAGTTTTAAACATGGTCCTTTAATATTTTTACTAACTGATAAATCCCGAAAAAATCTGTTCTTTCCTTTGGTCCATTTATGTTAACATTAGCTTCTCAGTGCCCATTCCAGAGTTTGGGTTTGTGGAAACACAGAGATTGCATACCAAGTAAGGACTAGCATTAGTTTAGCACTGGAACCAGCTTGGTGGAAAATGCTCTTACATTCCCTTGAGGTCTAAAATCTAAGTGAGCTAAAATGAATCTGATCCAATCCATCAACCAATAAAAATAGGTCATCTTTGGATTAAAAGGTTGCTATGATGACAGTATGAAAACAAAATTGTTTCATATTTGTCCAGAAGCATGTGACAAAGCTTTAGCTGTCTTTCTGTAATATTCAGCACATTGTTTGTAACAGATTTCTGGAGCAGGGACATTTCATCTCGCTCATCGTGCTCTTTCAGCCGCCGCAGACCAGCAGCTTTGAACTCAATCATGACCACCGTTCCCACTAACCCCTCACAGTTTGACTCTTTGACATCTTGCTGTTTTCTTGAGAACCAATTTGTTACTGGCACCAACATGAAAATACAGTTTGTACCAGAAAACCCAGATACACCTTGTTGTTGTGTTATGACTTTTGTTACCTGAAAGAGAGAAAAGCTTGTGTTGTTTTAGAAACATGGCAACCAGCTTGCCATTTTTGACCAATTGACAAATGGTTTAATTCTGTGTTGTAAGAAAGCCTATGCTTTTTTCTTGCTGCCGTGTTATATATGTTGAATTTTATAATATAAAATTCACTCCAAGCTCTTCAGTACAAAAAAAATCTATTGTTTAATTTCTAATATTGTTGCATCACTTTAATGAAGTCAGGGTTTTAATCAACATCTTAAATAGAGTATAAACTTTTTCCTGCAATTGCTTTTTTCATTCTCATCTCAAGCAGCAATGCATGTGTGACTGATAGTTTGCTTCTGAACACAAGGGGACTGTACAATAATGATTTGGGAGGAAAAAAACAAACTACATCCATCACTAAACATAAATAAGAGTAGTACTCGACCTGAAACCACGCCTCTGAAGGAGAGCTGAGAAACAATTAACAAGGCCTGCTTCTAAGCTTCTTTAACTCAGCCTTCCAGGCACAGAAAGGAAAATGCAAAGAGGTCAAATGAAAAACAGAGAAGTCAGAACGTTGAAAGCTGTTTGATTCTTTTCACAGCTTACAGTTGCACATGTGGCTGAAACCTGCCTGGCCTCCTGAATCTTGTACAAAAGGAGAGATGTGCATCATACTGAAAATGTTAGGACTGAAAATGTCCAGAAATGCATTGAAGAAAACATTTTTTCTTCTAGCAGTAATATACAACCTACATAGCTGTGATAGGAGATGAATGTTTAGTACATATTTAGCACAAACTGGTTGCTATCTCATTCAAAATCAAGACCTGCTTGTTTCAGTGGTTTATTCTCCTTTTGTCCTTGATTCCCAATCTTATTCTACTTATTGCCACAAATTAGTATATACAAATGAGCTAAAGAAAATATTGGAAAAAAACCTTTTCCTTTTAATTTTGACTGAGAAGGCATTTAGATTTCATAGCCAAAGTTTGTAAAATTCACTCAAACATAGAATTTTGTAGACAAAAACATTTTTAGCGTTACCATGAAATCTGGGTTCACATTATGAATTTAAAATAGTAACAATAAGCTTTTAGATACATTGTAATCATTTTATTTGTAAATTACAGAGTTTATCTTTGCAATAATAACTTAGTGAATTCAGCAGGTTGTTTTATTTCCCATTTCTTCCCCAATAGTGCAGTAACCACAGGTTTTCAAAAGATCGTAAAAATTTTTACAGCTGTTTTTGTGTCACAAAAAGTAATGGTAGAATGATTTTTACCCCAGGTGAATTTCACATAAATATAGATAAATATGGGTGACATTCCTCCAAACAAGCTGCATTATGCCTTATTTAAATGTTGACAAACTGCAACATTTATGCAGAGAAATGCTTTTATGAGTTACATTTAAACTGTAGTTTTTACTTCAACAAATTAAATTCAACCAGTCTGCTGTTTCAATCACTGTGGGCTGTTGCTCCGTTAGCCCAGGTGCTGTTTAGTTGGACAAGCTAGCGGGCAAAAATTCCCGACTGTTTTCAGCCTAATTTAGGAAAGGTTGCGCTGATGTTGGAATAATACTGAAGAGACTTCAGACACATCAGTTGGATGCCACAGGTTTGAGCCACTTTTGACAGACTCAATTGGAAAAGGTGGTGACAGAAAAAAAACTAAAAGTGTCTGTAAGTTGATGTCGTTGATGTTGTTAACGACATCAACTTACAGACACTTTTAGTGTCTGTAAAAACTAAGCTGTGTTCAGAGTGAGCTAGATGTCAGCTACAATAGACCTAATAGAAAGCCATAAAAAACATGAAAGGGCAAAATTTAATCCACTTCTAAAGTTTAAGGAAGATGAAAAGATTTTAGCAATAAAACTACAGAAGGACATAGATATTTGCTGAGTAAAATACAAGGACGAAACAATGAGATGTGCTGAATGTTTATCATAAAGAGCATGCAGCGTTTTCTCCTGTCTTCTCCCACAGCGTGTCGTATTGTTCTTTTTCATCATCACCCTGCCTGCCTGCGTACAGCACAGGTATTTAATTTTAATGGTATTAATTAAAGCTGACAGTATCAACAATTCAACAAGACACTTTTCTCAGTGGAATCCTGTTTGTCACTTTCTAATCCAGGTGTCAATGTGTGTTTACAACACACTAAACCACTGTACATTGACTGCCTTTGGCAGACAATCTGATCCTCTTATTGATTATTTTTGTCGTTAAGCAGATTTTTATTAGTGTTTCTACTATAAGGTGGGAATTTGTTTTCATCTTTGTAAGTAGTCCAAATAGCACACAGTGCTCAGGCTTAGAATTACATTACATTCTCTGACTCTCTACATACTGAGCAGGGCCATAATATGAAGGTACTCATCAACTTCACTCCAGCTGCATGGCAGGTGTCCTGCTGCACTGCTGCTCTTTTGCAGTGTGTGTATGTCCAACCAACCTTTGACGTGCTGCAGAGCTCCAGCTGTTTACCTTTGCACATCCTTTGATTCTGACTATAAATAGAGATTTGTGTAATGAAGACTTGAAGTCTGCCCAGTTGTATCTTGAGCCAGGTTGCCCAGAACAACCAAAACTAAATCTTCATCACAGGTGAAAATTATTCCATGAAGAACAATCATTATATAGATAATTTTTTCTGCAATTTGCTTAAACAGCACTAAGCTCACATATAAAAATCTGGACCACAATGTTTAATGGGTAAGATCCATGCATCAACCCACTATATTGCATACATTTATCTTTAACTGGGACTGAACATGAAAAAGAACCATGCAGCTTGTTTGAATTAAGTGTTACACCATGTTGGAGTCCTCTGTGAAGGTCCCTTTTTGTCTACTTTACTAAATCATTCGGTAAGTATTCTTTTTGGTTGATGGTGCTTTACTTTTACCCTATAGCTATAAAGATACAGTGCCTTTAAAAGGTCCATAGCCCATTGAATTCGTTTCCCATTTTATCACATTAAATCTGGAATATTATCTGGAATGGACCTGCACAAAATAACCAATTATTGTTAAATCGAAGGAAAAGGTTACGTGGTTTTGTATTTTATTATTACCTATATATATTTTTTTACAACTAATAAATACGCATTAAGTCCTACTTTTACCATTTTAGACAATACGTTTACCACTTTTACCATTTTAGGGCATCTGACCTCTAGCTATACATGCATAGAGAATAAATTGTTTGCCTATTCCTTTTGTAAAACAACTTAAAGGGGTAGTACTATGTATTTTCTAGCCACATTGTGTCACTTTATAGCACACTCAAGTAAGTATGATACCCTCAGTCATTATAAAAAATAATGTATATATCACGTAAGACTTAAAATAAATTTGACTTTGTAATTTAACGCCTTAAAATTTGGCCTCTGTTTCTCTAGGCGACTCTACACTTCACCTTCAGGAAGTCTTCACAACATCTCTATTAACCCTTTCACAATATTTTTTTACCAGTGTTTCACTGAGAAGTAGTTTGTATGTTGAGCTCAGCAGATGCCCAACCTTTAGCTCCAACCACCTCAAACCTCTCTAGTCCTCCTGAAGAAAGGCCACAACACAATGCTGCCACCACCATGTGTCACCATGGGGATAATGTCCTCAGGGCAATGTATAGTCTTATCTTTTTTTGACACATGCAGGGTACATTCTGTATAGGCTACCTACTAACCACTGATTTAATAAAAACAGTGCAGGCTCACATTGGCTGGTAGAGTTAATTTGATGACCAACAACCTTACATGGATGATTTTAGGCTTCAAAATGACTCCACAGAGAACATTAGTATGCACAAGCAGGGAATGTAAACATACATACATAAATTCTCAATGCTAAGATCTGACCTGGTAACATTTACAGTGGTGATGAGCCTTTTATAGTGATTTGAAATGCACAATGCAGCTTTTTCTGTCCTTTTCATACCAGTTTCTTAGTTCTTTAATGTTTTCACTTTGCACTAAATCATGCTGTGATTTACCATTTGAGCTTTCAACTAGCTCTTGCGCAATGGATTATCAGAAACTACATATAAAGAGATGTTTCTGGTGACTGGATGGCATTACCATTTTACCCAGTGACATGAGTTTAAGATGTTTTCACATGTGAACACCACACATGATTCAAACTTGTTTCCACCGCCTCTCATGTACTGTAATTCATGTCATGAGATTTGCTGCAGGAGACTGAGTTCTCACAGCATGAAATGTGAAAATGTGGTGTAGGGGAAGCATCTGCCTTAAGTGTGCAGGAGGTGAGACATAGTGCAAAAACTGTGCTGTAAAGACAGCTCTATCTTCTTTACAGCAAGTCGAAAATGATGGATGATGGATATCTTTATATTAATACCAAATGTATTTGAATGCATCTGCAGAACACGGACCATGACAACTAGAACTGAAACATTCCTTGTTTCTAAACATATAGTTGAAATCAAATCTCCTTAAAAGTTACATACAACTATTTTTCTCACTGTCTGACATTAAATCAAATAAAATGTGTCCTGTTTTAGGTCAGTTAGCTGGAATTTTGGCCCATTCCAACGGACAGTAGTGGTGTAATTGGGTCAGGTTTGTAGGTCGCCTTGCTCACCCTTCCTTTTTCAATTCTGACGAAATATTTTCAATGGACACAAATTTGCTAATATGACTGGGATCATTGTCTATTTTAAAGATTAATCCATGCCCAAACTATAATCTTAATATTTTGACAAATTGTTCATTTCTCAAAACCCCATTTGATTGATTGGTGAATGGCACGAGTTGTTCATTCAGCAAAACACACCCAACAAAATGATGGTGTCACTATGCATCACAGATGTGATGGTGTTCTAAGGGTTGAAAGTTCTCTCTCTTGTCCCCCAAATCTAACAATAGCTAAAATAGTTTGGTTTCATCAAATCACAGGACATATCTTCAGAAATTAACACCTTTGTTCTTGAGTGCGGTTGCAAATCTAGCTTTTTATGTTGCTTTTACTGTAAAGGCTTCTTCTATAATGGCACAGGATTCCTTTAAGGATTGTTAGATTCACTCCCCCTGTTCCACTTGGAAGCTCCACAGTTCATTTACATTGGTTCAAGTTACTTGATGGGAAACCAGAAGAGAGTTGACAGCGGTCCGGAAGTAGTTTATGCTGTCATCAGAGGAAGCAAGCAAGCTAAAATATTCTTTGAAATTACTTCTTACTAACATAAGATTGCCCAATGTGGTGAGTTTATTTTTAATGTTGTAATCTATTGATTAAAGTGTTTTTGTCCTGGGTTAGTGTTTTTGCTGATAGGCTTTAAGCTAATGACAATGATAGCAAATTTCATTTCCATTTAGTACATTAGCAGCTGATTAGCACTATGCTAGCTCTTGCTTATTGCACAGTATGATTTAATGCTGATGCGAATGGTGTTCAAGGAGTAAACTATGTTATTTAGCTAAATCAAGTCTAACATTGGTGGGTTATGCTTATATAGTTTACTTTAAACATTCAAATTTGTGATTTAACTTAGTGATTCTAAGTATTGCAAATTTGTTTTACTTTTATTTACAGTTTAACTGCCTTGACCATAATTCGCTAGACAATAAATAACATAACAATAACTCCAACAACAACAACTAATATTTTTGTAACATGGATAATGACATTATTTTGGCTTCAGCCGCTATGGTGTGAATGTAGTAAACACTTGTGAATGTTCAGACGTCAAAATTGTGTTTTCTGGTCCAATAATCCAAAAGGAAATTCAATTTGTTCAAGGTCTGTCTAAGCAACATGTTCTTTTAGTGTGGCAACTGAAAGGCTCCGTAAATTTGCTCAAATATAATGAAAAAAAAAATCTGGTTTCATATTTATTCACACCATTCATCTCCAACTGTAAATTCCAAAAATATGCATCAAAATTCACTTTCAAAACGATGCCATGCATGGAAGGACACTTTATTTCTACTGCCTGCTCTGCTTTAAATTCC
Source organism: Alfaro cultratus (assembly GCA_903066825.1). Classification (NCBI taxonomy): domain Eukaryota; kingdom Metazoa; phylum Chordata; class Actinopteri; order Cyprinodontiformes; family Poeciliidae; genus Alfaro; species Alfaro cultratus. The sequence continues at coordinate 10,458 of CAEFZX010009924.1, forward strand.
TTTTTTGCTGTTGTGTAAGTTTTGTCCTTCAGCCAGTAAAGCAGCTGCTTCAGTGTATATATATAAAATCTCAACTCCATTTTTCTGATTAGAGGAGGCTACATTAAGAAGTAGTTCCTTCTTTAGATAATTTTTTATACACTTTGTGGAGGCTTTGATGATGAGAAGTTCTCCTCAAAACAGAACACGTAAAAAAAGTTACGCATGAACACTGCTAATAAAAGATTTAATCGTACCTTTTCTTCACACAGCATAAAGTTGCTATAACTTTATTATCACAGGGTTCATGAGAATTTTACAGCACCTTGTCTGTCTTGAAGGAGTAAGATATGTTATGATTACTTCCTCACGATGTGACTGTTTATTAACATGTAAGGTGGAGGTGCTGAAGTCTCACTAAAAAATAATATAAGATGAATGATTCGATGTGCACCTTCTTTTTTCTCACATCAGATTTTCAGTTTGCATTTCAAAGTGGAAAAGTTGAAGTCAAATATATTTTTTCCTGTCAAATCAGTTTTCATATTATCTCAGTCAAGCCAAAAATAAGCACTTCCTCTTAAATAATTATTATGAAAATCAAGACCTTTAAAGTTGGGTTTGAATTTAATGTACAATTACAGCCACTTTATCTGAGATTCATTATTTTCAATGACAGGTTTGATACTAGAAGAGCTCCTCTCTTCTTATCTGGAGGATTTGAAAAGAACTGACTTTTCAAGAGGAGAGGGCTGTTGCTCTTTGTGCCTATAATGTCTCCCAGGTGGCACTCCAAACAGAGTGCTAATAATAAAACACTGACTCCTCTCTTCAGCTGCATTTCTGCACTAAGCCTTTATTCTATAAGAAAAAGAGTAGGTTTGGTGAATTAAGAGAAGAGTGATACTTCTTCACAACTCTGCAAAGATAACAAGTTGATCCAAGGAAACTAGAAAGCACGCTAGAATTAACTCTTCTATAGCTTTTAAGTCTGATTGAGTTGGAAATATTTGCTATTGGTTGAAATTACATAGCAATGGGCTTATGTGAGGTTCTAATGCTTATACAACCTTAAGTAAAAATACGGTGGTTTCATGATATTTGCCATTTTGCTCTTTATAGTCTAACGACATGATAATGAGTGGTTAGTCCAGTTAACTGCTCAGATGGTGAGGCTGCTGGCAGTAGCTTAATAGACATGGCTCAGTTTGCTGTCCACTGTTGTTAAAAACAATCCATTATGATAAAATCCTTTTCAGAAGAGACCAGTTAGCTTCCACAACATGGCTGTCAGTTCACTTTTAGAAATATTTCCAAATCATTAAATTTCTTGTAACCAAAAAGAAATGCATTAGCAGGTGTTGGAGCTGGGTTTGTACCATGTTGTGATTCCCCCCCCAACAACACTGGCAAATCTTGCACAAAAAAACAGCTTATACCTTGGCTCCAACACTCTGCTGGCCCAAAGAAAAGAACTACAATCACCGGGAGAACATGGAGGCTAATAAACAAGCATAATGAACGCCATGTTTAAACCCTAGACTTTTTCTTTCAATCAGCCTTATTTAAGACAGTAAAATTCATTTGAAAACTCCATAAAACACAAACTGGTTGTTTTGTCTGCCATCTGCTTTTCTTAATATCACTCATCGTGTCGTGAATAGTCAATGCACCTCGCAGAGCAAAGCCAGAGTCAAGATTGCAACACCTTTTGTTTGCAGATCTACTGCAATCCTCAAAACTGTAAGGATTATTCACAAATCCAACATCATTCAAAACAGAGCTTTTAAATCAAATGGATGATGTCAGGGAAACTAGGTATAAGTATGATTTGAAATTCAATATTGGTCAGCACTTTATTTAATCTAAGTGTTAGAATAAACTGGTATTATTTTATCTACCTGATCAAAAAAAAAAAAAAAAAAAAGTACTGCACAGGCTTTATTTTGCCACACTCACTGCAGTTCTCATTGCAAACAGTAGCAGCCACTACTGAGAAAAAAAATAGCCCTGTATAGCAAGGACATCAGCTGAAGAGATTATCTTTAGAAGTTTTTGTCTTTCATCCTTCTTTTCAACAGCTCAGAAGTTACAGATTAAAATGGTACATTTAAAAGCCAATGCAATAGATTTCAACCAACAGCAGCATCTAAACATAACTGATACCTAGTCAGCACAAATCAGTTATTCTTCACATCTCTAGTACAAATGGTCTCTCTATTGCTGTAGCCTGGTGCAGAGATTCAGAATACAACAGAGGAAGAGAGGAACAAACTTTCACTAGCAAGATACAAGTTACCCAAACAGTGGGTAGACAAATCAGTTCTTTGATGTTTTCATGGAACCAAGTACGACCTGGCCCTGGTTAAATGTGAATGTCTTTTGGGGAAAGCCCTAACTCTTGAGTTCAGTAGTCTCTAAAAATGTGGGAAGAAGAGAAGATTTTGATCTTCTTTCTCTAAGAAATGTTTAACAAAGCTGTAGAGTTAAATGTGTCCTTTCTTACAACAGTTACACTTTATAACATAAGCAAAATGACTAACCTCAAAATGTGGTTGGAGTGATTTTGGCATTGTCTTTTTTGATTTTCAGCATTTTCTAGTTGACAACCTGTTGAGTCATTCAAGAAATTGCATGTTTACAACTATTCATCCATTTTACTTACAATTTAAAATGTTAACCACTATGAAACAGTTCCGAGCATTCATGTGAGTGACAGGGTTAGAATAATGTGTTTGCAAACAATAGCAATCATTCCTGCACCACACAACAGAGGCCCTACCAAAGGACAATAAGAAAATGAATGAAGAGGTCACTTATTCCTCAAGGGGGGTTGCATTTTGGCAACCAGATTTCATTTCAGCACTCAAGGAATTCATTTCATTCCCATAGTGGCAAGTGCAAAAGCAGACATTTGACAAATCAAGTAATCCCACAGAAATAGCTGCCGATGCAAGACTGACTTTAAAACTCTGTGACAAGTTGCACTGGATTGCACTGTGGGAGTCTGTGGGAAGAAAATACACAAGCTAAAGATGTTTAAATGTGAAGCATAGCAGGGAAGCGCGACAGGCATCACAGTGCAAATGAAAGTGATCTGTTGTGAGGCTATCAGAGTGAGAGTGACAGAGGCAGACACACTGGAGCTCAAACATCCCCACAGCAAACAGATACAATCCGTCAGATAGAGAAGAGTGACAGCAGATCCTCTGATGGACTGATCAGTGTCGTTGCACAGGGAGGAAGGAAGGTATAGTAGCGATATTGCAGAAGAACTGGAACACCACTGTGATTAAAGTCTGCACACAATGCAAGCTTCCAATATGCCAAAGCCTAACAAGGAAAACAATTCAGAGTACACCCACACTGAAAGTACATTATTGGTAACAGAAAAAGCTTCTCCCACCCACACAGTGGGCTTTGTACACAAGATCTAAATGCATGATCTGCCTCTTCCTCGAGCTGCCCCTCCTTTCTCATAGAACATCTCTGTGACTGCACAGACCAGCAAACAGCTAACAGGACAGAAAAGTCACAGTGAGGAGAAACAAAGATAAAGTATAAAAAGAAACGCATGACTTTTTGTAAGTTCTCAAAACTTATTCATACGCTCTTTGATGCAAGAAAAAATTAAGAACTTACCCAGAAAAGGAGGTTGAAGAAGACCATTCCATAGCGTAGGGCCATCATGCAACCCTCAGCCATCCTGCAGCGCCGCAGTTCTAGAAGGAATATGAAGGAGAGGTCCAGGTAAAACACCACATACTTCTTCCCCTGGGCGTAGCGCCCGTTGGAGTTCTTTGGCCCCTTTGTTGTGTGGAAGCCGAAAGCAAAAGGAGGTCTCTTATATTCAAACTCTCCACTGAATCGGTGAAAACCAGAAGTGAAGGGCGGAGTGTCAGGTTTGCTGTCCAGAGATGGACTGCGTCGGTACGGAGTCTCATCTGTGCTTGAGCGTCTCATTGTGGAAGCACAATTAGTCTTTAGAAAGTCTTAATAGTCACTCTGTGTGCTTCAGCTCTGAGGCAAGTTCACTACAAGGTACTATGACCTACTCCTCCAAGAACAGAGAAATGGATTTTAAGACAAGTATGACCCCCTGACAAATCCTAGCAATGCTGGATTAATTATATCATAAATGGGGTTACACTTGATCTAAATTAATCTATTGAAGAAAATGTGTCACCCCAATTGAGTTGTCTTTAATCTTTTAGAGTCATTACATTGAGCAGGAGACCTTGCACATTCTGGCGACACCACCTGTGTAATTCATTGTATTCCGGACACTGTCTTGCCATGCACAAGTACAGCTGCACATCTCTATTTCCCTTAGCATAATCCCTCAAACACAGGTGTCGTGCTCTGAGAGATAAGCCAGTCTGCAGTTTCATCTCATAACGTTTCAATCAGGTGAACGACTGGAGAGCTCAACACATCCCCACCTGCTTGGAGTACCCAAAATGATCCAGAAATGTCCTACCTGGTCTCACAAGAGATTCCAGAGCGGGTGCTCCTGTCCAGCAAGTAATGACACCTCTAATACAGCTAAATCAACTTCTTACTCAGCAGCAGATGACAAATCTATTTCTGAGAATACAACGCTGCGCTGTTGGTCTTAGGTGCATCTGAGCGTTCAGCATGTGAATGTGGCTGATGATGTGCTTTTGCTGACATGCAAAAAAAAAAGAACTAAAAAAAAGGCAAGGAGATGAGAGTTAGGGATGTAGTTATGGATTTAAGAGGAAGGTTGGAAGGAGAGATGAAAAGATGAAGGATGCTTGCGATTGGATGGTTCTTTGGCTTCTTGAATTAGTATCCCTGTGGAGTTACTGCCTTGCCTAATTTCCTCCTCACTTCACGCGTCGACCCAAACTTGTCCCTTTTTGTTTCTGAGAAGTGCCTAGGGGTTTCTCTGCGCCTCGCCACAGCCTGTTCTTCACACATTTACAAAGTCACCCTCTTCAACTCTCAGTTATTCTATTAACTGTGCACCTCTCTGCGCTCCCCCCTCTGTGCTGACGGTAGGTAATTAATTTCCAGACTCTCATCACAGAGACAAAGTGTGTGGTTTCGCTTCCTCTTGTTCCTGCCTTCTCCGCTACAGCTTGTTTCTCCTCTTCTCTAGGTGGGTGAGGAGATCAAGGTGTCCATCAGGGTCATAGCAACGCAGCCACGGAAGAAGTAAGAAGGAGCATTAGGCAGCAAGAAGGGGAACCCTGTTTCCTCAGAGAAGCAAAAGAAAGACTGCAGTGTTTGAGCGGTAGTCCAGAATTGCTCCCAGAAGCTCCCTCCTTCTTTCGCTCTCTCAGTATGCCCCCCCTCTTTTCTTCTCTTTCCTCCTTTCTCTCACAAGCTCCGATACTCTCCCCACCACCACACACACAGGCTCAAACACTCCATCCCTCTTTGGTCACTGTCCCCGAAACCTGCCTGTGCAAAAGGCAGGCATTCAAATTCTAGCCACACCCCATGAAACCCAACAACCAATCAATGTCTCGCAGCTCCCATCTTCTCTCCCGAGCACACCACAATCTACCGGATAGCCCTTTGGATGCACAAACGCAAGCACACACACACAGCCTAGTGTTGTATTAACATGACAGAGCTGAGAAGAAGGCTGCACCCGTGTTAGTCCTTCCTCTTCCTCCTCCTTTCCTTGCTGACTCTCATTCCACATGCAGAGGTTGTTCCTACTCACAAACCAGACTCATCTCTGTGTATGCTTAACAAACCCCTTCAGACCTGGGTCACACAATATCTGCGTATTTCACCACACCAGCAGCTCACCTGAAGTGTGACTCTATGGATGAATGGGGAAAACTCTCCCTCCTGCTGACATTCACACAAAAATTACTGCACACTCCCTGCAACCCTGTAGCCATCTGGGTCACTGGCTTTATGAGTCCACAAGCAGATATCAAGTCTGCAGAGAGTGCAGACTATATTAATGGCTGCATCAAGTATTTAATGGATCTCTGTTTTGTCTCCCGAGTGTGCTTTCGTCAGACTGTAAAGGCGGCAGCAGTCTAGGATTGTGAGTCTGACATTCTGACTAATGAAAATTGCTGTGAAGAGCATGTTGCATTATTCTGGCATTTTTCTAGAAAACTACAACACATCAGAAAATGTTAAAGTTCAGAAATGTAGAGGGCTTCGCTATCAACAGATCCATTGATATAGGTGATTTATTTTTCAGTACTGCAGAGCAAAGGCTGCAAAATGGAGACGGCTAGTATTGCAATGCACTTGCCATGAAATCTTTTCATATTTTAGAGCAATAAAGAAAATGAAGTCTAGTGCCGATGTTAATTATGAAATGTTCTAAGATTATTAGTTGCAGTAATATTTGGTAAGAGAACATAGCGAAGGGCACCATCTGCTTCTACATCTGGCATTGATTGTCTAAAGCAACAATTAAAACATTTTGGATTTGATAAACCTAATATGCATAAAGTCTCAGACTCTTCCAAATGCATCTTTTACATCTGAAATGCTTCCAAAACAAAATGATGTACTTTCTGACTAGCTGACCTGAGTTAGTTTTGGAAAGCAAAACAGAAAATGAATTAAAATGGGGGTTAAAAAGTTGGGTTTCAAGGAGGGAAAAATTACTAAAAACACCTATATCTCTGATTTATCTAACCCAAGAGAGAATAATTAAAAGCCCAGCCTGAAGATCTATTTCAAGGCAACAATAAGCCCATAAAAATCACTGTTTGCCTCTATTCTCCTGTGCCTAAAAGTTAGAATATCAGCATTTAGTTAGAGATTTTATTATAATATGAACTTGCAAAGAATAATTTGTGCAAGGTAACCATAATTTCTAACTTGAACTTTGGACCCTTATTGTAAAACCTCTTCTTTCTCAAGTGGTGATGCCTCCTGGGGTCAAAGACCCAAATTCTGTTGTTTCCACGCTTTTCTTTCTCATTTAATTTTTTAAATTAATATGTCTGCCCCACTCAGGGAAAGACATAATAGTCGCCTCTCTTCCATATCTGGTCTGGGAAACAATGACTAGACCATGTTAACCTGGAGGGTAATTCTGTAAGGACGAGACAGGCCAATTTCTTTCATTAGGGAGCATCAAGAGGACAGATTTTGAACACATCTTTATGAAAAGAACATTTGCACAGCAGAGAAACATCCTTTAAATTGTAGTAACAAAGAAAGTAATTGCATAACATTTGTATGTAAAAAAGCATGAGATAGAGCTTAAGCTAGTTATTTTATTTAATGCCATTAGGGGTGCTTAACACAGGGCTCTTTCTGCTAACTTACTCTCCATTGTTTGGCCTGACATCAGTCACCCAGATTAACCTTCTCTTTCTTAAGCACCAAACTTCAACAGAGACCCTAATATCCCTTTCTTTAAAAGATTCATTGTCCTCTTTTCTGCACTCACCACACATTCCCACTTGCTACATTTGGTCTAGGTCATCCACCATGTAAGCCATGCTAACTTTTATGATGCTTTCATAATAATTAGTCCAGTACAGTTGGTTCATTTTGCAATCAAAGTTGCAACATTTGTTGAATTTTCAGCTGGTGCATTTCGCTTTCACACTGCACTGTGTCTAAGAAACCGAAACCTGTCTCCTCACCCCTAGCCTGTGATGGCAGTGCAACAAGAACCACTGTAGAAAACAACATGGAAACCTCTGAACGACATATGGGTGCAACTTGCTTCGTCCTGGAATGTATGAAAACAGACCAGAGTATGCTTCTTTGGTCCAAATCAGAGTTTGAGGATTCACACCTCCTCAAACAAACAGGACTTTGTAGACCAGAGTTAAAGTGGAATAAAGTGGACTAAATAGGGTTGGTATGAATGCACCCTTAAAATATCAAGCTAAGTGCATATTATAGGAATCTGTTAGGGAAATATTTTCTCTAATACTATCTTTGAGGTGATTTCACAATTAACCAAGACACACAATCACATACAAATAGATATTGCAACTCAACACCATTTACCACTACTCCAAGAGACAAATGGTATTCCTTGGTGATCACTAAGTTTGGTACATTTTCACATTATTCTAACTTTCAACACAGTCTTTAAATTGTCTATGTGAACTGAGAGTTTGTGTTTAAAAAGCCTGAGGTAAAATCATCCTCAATCAACATTGCATCTATGCATTTACACAGATTTTCACATACAGGGCAACAAACATTTAAGTTAGAAATATTATCTTTATTTAATCACAAACTGTCTTTAGACACCTATTATTTACCTATTTACTGATAACTACACTTGCTAAGTCCACAAAAGCATTAACAGATACAAAATATTGATATGATTTTCATAAACAGTTTTTGCATCTGTTTATTTACCTTGTTAATTAAGAGGAGCTGCTGTTTACAAATCGTATCACATTAATATTACCCCCTACTAAAAATCCCCACAATTCATTAAGTTGAATTAACAGACTGTAAATAAAATGTGTTATGGCTGCATCCATAAATGAAATTTTAGCTTCTTCTTTGACAGGGGAGATACGAGAACATTATGTTATTTGAATTTAATGGTTGAATTTAAAGCCTCTTTATTCAAGCAATAGTGAATGCGCCATTGTAGCTTCTGGGTATGATTTTTAATATATATGATTTACTCAATTTTCAGATTAACAGAAATTATATGGTCCAAATAAACAATAAACTAAGTTGCCTGTTCAAACAGGAGATCTTTCTGTCAGCTCTTAAACAAATTAAGTAAAACAAAATGAGACCCATGTGTTACCCATTAAGCTTATAAAAGATCTTTTTTTTTTCTTACTAACTGTTGGGTTTCTTTATAATTGTAGACAGAATTTAAGGAGATACATTTGGGTGCCCTCAGGATTAGGGATCTGCTTTTTGTAGATGATGTGGTTCTGTTCGCATCATCAAATCGTTTGTAGCAGAATGTGAAGCAGCTGGTATAAGAATCAGCACCTCCAAATCCTATATCACAATTTTGAGACAGAAAGGCTAGAATGCCCTCTCCAGGTAAGGGGAAAAGTAAAGCCCCAAGTGAAGGAGCAGAAGTATTTCGGGTCCTGTTCACTAATGAGGGATGAATGAAGCAGAGGATCGAAAGGAAGAGTGGTGTGGCGTCTGCAGTGATGCAAATGCTGTACCAGTTTGATATGGCGAAGAGAGAGCAGAGTCAAAAGGTCAGTCTGCATTCCTAACCAAATCTATGATTATGAGTTCACCGCAACAAACCACAGATTAGGTGGTAGATAATGGACGTATGGATCAATTGGTGAATGGATGGTTGGTTAACTCTAAACTCTGTTGGGCGTATAAAACACTGATTTGACTTGCCAACTAACTGTTTCATGTCTTCTCTTTGTATTTGGATATAAGTTGTATTTAGATACAACTTATATCCAAATACAAAGATATAAGTTGTATTTAGATACAACTTATATCCAAATACAAAGAGAAGACATCCTTTACATGTAATTTCTAGATGAATGCCTCTGTTATTACCCTCAATAGGTTCCTATAACAGTTTTCTGTAAAAACACAACTTAAATAAAGTAATTCATTTCTTATTGAGTAATTGAAGATATTTTACTACATTCAGTCATTCACACACATCCACACACCTAAGGAGTTGCACTGTTTTTATATATAGAGAAATATCTGTTTCCCTGAAGAATATATTTAAAAATCAGAACATAAAAGACAAAATTATGTCATAATTATATCAAATAGTGTTATTTCATACACAGAAAGAGGTCTTTTTTCTTTTCTCAAGTATGTTGAGTCTCTAATTGGCACAATTTGCTCTCACTCTCATGAAATATAAATACTGAGCTGAATCATGCAGACTCATTAAGTGCTGATAAATCGATTGTTTTTAGCATCATGAAGGAAAATGCCTTCCTGTCATTTGAAGGGCCACATTTTGTTTCTGCAGACAAAATGTTGTCTGCAGAAACAAACATTTTGCACATGTGCACGTCGACACACAATCAAAGTAAATGTGCAGAGGCACCCTGGAGGGTGGCAGCAGCTTTGAAGTCCTCCGTATTTACAGATACACTGATGGTGAAAAAAATTTTATTTTATTTTTTTCATTTTCATTGTGTTCATCATGCAAACACAATGCATGATGAAATAACTGTCTGTTGAAACTGAAAAGTTTAAAATGAAATGTGAAATGTAACAGATATAACCATCAAAGCAAAAGGGGGAGGAGGGAGATTCCAATTAAAACCTACACAAAATGACAGTCAGGCGAAAAGATAACATCAGTGCACGCTGAGCGGCTCATGAATGAGAGTAGCTTTTCTCAAGACTGTCAAATTATTTAGAGCTGTTTGCCTGGTTGAATTTTAGCTTATGCAATCACAAAATAATCGTTCCAGTTCACGGTTTTAACATGATGCTATTCTGGGAAAGTTAAACTTTTTGACTCTAAAATCCTCTTTTCTCTAAACACAACAAGGACTTTATAAATCAAGGTTAAATGAAGCAATTAACTATAAATATATTGTTCATTATTTTACACCAAGACAGAGGGAAGGAGTGACTTTGGTTTTGCTCATAAATTGTTTTACAAGTTCTTACCGCTTAAGACTCTACCACAACCTCCATTTTCCTCCTCCTAGTTCACTTTTTGTTCTTACAGGCAGACCAAGTCTCTTTGAAGATATTTTTTATCTGCTGAAGATAGCCAGTGTCATGTATTAGTAAAGATCTGTCACATGTTGTACATACATATATTGCAGAAATGCCTTCATCTTTCACATCAGTGATTTAATCTTGATATTAAGTACATCGTCTCCAGGTATTAACCCATGTCTGACTAGAGTAGAATCAATTTTTCTACAAGATATTGACAAAATCCTCACGAAAACCTTGATTTGTTGTCAAGGTTAAGAGTGAAAACAGATCCTTTCAATAGTTAATATACAAACAGCAGTTAAAAAAATTATCACTACTATCAGCTCTGAAGCACCCGTTGTGACAAATGGCTGGGGTTAGCTTTGAGGATATCACTTTCAAAGCACATATCTGTGTGTGAGGCAGAAGATTAGAAAGAGAAAGTATTCTTACAACAGCATCACACCAAGGTTCACTAAGGAATCAGAGACATGAAGATAAATCACAGCAGCTCCACAGGGAAATAAAGGAGCTTCATCCAACTGTGCAAAGTCATAAGGATTTTAAGATTTGTTCGGCTGATGAAATAGAAATTTAAGGACAGTAAAACAAGCTTCAGAGAAATGAAAATACAGTATTAAAAACTAAAATCAGCTCTCCAAAGAAGAGGTAAAAAAAAAATAATAATAATAATAATGTGAAATATTACGCATATAATAAATAATTTACAACCCTTGTAGAGAAAATGGTTCTCACATAAAAAGACATGTGATGTAGAACTATGTAAAATACTGAGGAAACTGTTAGTTTCTTGGTGTTCCTAAAAGTTTCAAACATAAATAGAACCTGAATGTGTATGCCAAGTTTTTATTTGCTGCAATTGAAATATTTTGTCTGTATTGAAGAAAAAAAATTCACAACCATTTTTCATTCTGCCTGACATTGGAAAGTTGGATTGGATTTCCTATTTCATGTCAGTCAGGATTACTAAAATCATCTCTATACAGTAAATGCCTGAATGACAAGAGACATTTTTAAGCAAATTTTGTATTACTTTCCCAAAGCTGGTAAGAAAGTCTAATGACATGGGTTGGAAAAAAAAAAAAAACACTCAGGGGAATCAGCTATAACACCAAAAGCTACACATATTCCACTTCCCAAAACATTCGCTGACTTCTAGTCTAATAAAACTAAAACTGAATGATGAGAATTGCAGTTTGCAGGCCTGAACACAATACCAACTGTAAAGTTGAAGGTAAGATACCATTACTAACCATTATCTAATGCAAACCTGACAATAGCAAAGTAAAAAGTAAATATAGTTTGCATTTAACACCAGAATAATATTTTGAGATTTGTTGTTTTAACTTCACAGAATTGTGTAATTAATCTATCAGTCTGGCTGCTTGTTCAGTGGACAACTGTTTTCTGTCGGATTTAATTGAGAATGCTTCAGTTAATTTTCTGCAGCATGCTGTCTTGCCATAATCTCTTACCAGACACCACACTTAAAAAACTACCGGTAAACTATCTATTTAATCCCTTTGTCAGAGCAAAAGCCACAGACATGAACTACATAACAAAGACTTTTGATGCAAGATTTAGAGCGGAATATCCCACTGCCTACAAAACATAAATCAGGAATGAAGTGTTCCATATTAACATATAAAAAGCTGCAAAGTTCACACGTAGATTCAAATGTAAATGTTACACCAGTATGTGATTTTCTTAAAAGTGTATACTCCTCAAACTAGAAGTATCAGTCATACAAAGACACACCAGAATTCAGTTCACAACAAAGGCGTCTTCATTAGAGATTGCTCAGTTCACATGAGGATGAAACTGAATATTAGACATACACTCACTAGGTGGTCAGAGAGGCATCTTGAAATGAATGCTAATGTCACTCTGTATCAGCCAAGAGAGAGGCTTATACCTCTAGGCTGCACCCCAGAACAAGTGCAATTACGCACATCAGTCAACTGCACCAATGCACTAGATGCTTCCTTCCTGCAATACAATGTGCTTAGCCTCTCTTTTCCTTCTGCGTATTTATTCACTGTTATAATTAGTCCCCAACCAATCACTATTTTCTCATCTCAGAGTAGGATTTCCCAAGGATATGCATTCCAACACTGCCTCGAAGCATAACTGTATTATGCCAAAGCTTCATTTGCTATTTTTAATCTGGAACAGATTTAGTGAAGACATTTGGCTGAACACTTTCACATTTCCTTCAGATTGGATTTGGATAGTTGTCAAAATAATACTGGCGATGCAATTAATGTTTTTTGTTGTTGTTGTTTTAGAAATTGACAGCTGTGCACAAATCACATTGGACAAGGCTTTATTTGTGCTTGTTAGTTACAAATAACATACATTACTAGCAGTAACATTATGGCCACTCACATGTCACTAAATAGGTGGCCAATTTTTTTGTCCTAAAAAGATGTCTCCTGTCAAAATTAAAAAAGAATGTGTCAAATTATAATGGAAATGGTTAATGCTTTCAGTAATAACTTATTAACACATGGCATATGATCTTTGGGTGTTACTTATCAAGTGTGCCACAGCATAATTAGTCATTGATCTATGGAGGAAAAAACAAATTAATCTCTAGGATTTGAAAATGAGGTTGAAAATCTACTTTGACTTAATCTCTGACATTCATAATATATTTTTAGTCTGAATGACAGAAAACTCTTTTCTGTGGAGAAAATATAAAGGACTTTTGTGATTTAAATTTTAAATCGCACAAGACCATGAGCGATGATACTCCTGTTAAGCAAATTTTACTCTGTAATTTTCAATGCTTTCTTAAACTTAATGACAACTTGTATTTCTGCAAATATTTGTCTCTTTTGTGTGCCCAAATGTAAGGCTTTAGCTGTCTCAGCTTGTTTATTTGATAATCCAATATCTGTTATTGGCCATCTCATTAAGACAGCTTATTACTACTGAAGTTTTATGAGCCTTATCAGTCTGCCAACACCTGTCCTTTCTTGTCAGTAATTTTTTATGAAGCTATTGCTAATAGCTGATGTGTTGCAAACACAGGTGTGATATACCATGTGAGCTGTGATCACTCTTTCAGAGCTGCAGCTTAAGTTGCTTCTTTGGGAAAGCTGTTGTTAAGCAACCATCTGGATGAAGTAGATAGAAATCATACATGTTTTTACCACATGAATCTGTACAGGTCTTTGTAAGTTAGGTTGAAAGACCATTTGTTGCAAAGTTGCTGCTGACTTTTTTTTCCCTTTCCATTCCATCTGCTGCTCTCTTTCTCTCTCCATCTGTTAGATTTGCTCCAGCAATCAGTCCACATCAGTCATGAGATGTGCAGGCAGAGCATAGAAATGAGGAATGCTGCACAATAACTGCAAGTTCAGTTTGATAATGGTATTTGTAATCCTAAATGTACTGGATTCAGACCCCTGACACAAAACACACTGTTCATTTAGCTTTTATGTTTTTTGAGACAGCATTCTGGGCATGACATCTCAAATTATTTAATGAAATTCCTTTTAGAAGTACCAATGTAGGTTTTATTATATTGCTCTGCACAATTTTAAGAGTTAACTACCCAAGAAACAATCAGCATTTGTTTTCAGGCAACCAACAGGTAAATTACCCATCGTCAGTGTTATCAAGGAAGGTGAACTGGGGAAATTGAACTTTAATTATTTATACCAATTCTACAGCTTTCACCACAAACCTGTCAGAAAAAAAATAATTAGCTTTAAAGTTATTTTCAGCATGTATACACCTTCTTGTGTCCTCAGCTGAAGGTGTAGCACATATATTAGATTGAGAAGTAAATTAAATGTACATTAGTAATTGTACTATTTAAAGACAGTAAGATAATAGAGAGTAAGCTGCACATTCATCTGTTACAATAAACCACAAGGCCGTGTTATTTCAAGTAGAAAGCTTTAAAAATCCAACACTTTACTAACAAACATGTAAAAAAAAAAATCCAAGCAAGCCAAACTGGAGTGTCTATGAAATCTGAAGGACACAAAGTTAACATAAACTTTAAAGGTGCTGCGTTACAGTGCTACATCAATAAACTAGCTGTATAAACTCTGAATAGATTGATGAACATTTAATCTGGCAGTATGTAACTTTTTATTTAAAAAATTATTTTTGGTGATAGCTTTCTTACACATGCCCAGGTTGGTTGACAGGTCTTTGGGTGCACTGTACATTGCCTGAAAACTATTTCTATATCCCAGTATGCAAACCTAAACTACCAAACATACTGCATAAAAGCAGTGTGTTTAGAGTGACTGCCAAATGTATTAAATTTCTAAATTTTTACATTTCTTTTACATGACTTTACAGGGCACACGTCTAAAGTCTGAAGTCTTATTTTTGCAACTTACGTACAACTTGAATAAGATTCTCAAACTCATTCGTCATTTCTGGATCCATTAATATTTTATAATTGCCTGGATTTGGACACAACTCATCTTTCCTTGAGCCACTTCTGTTTTGATTTTTAATTACATTTTCTTAATGGCACTACAATCTGGGGTTCCTGGCTGTCACTCTAAAATTTGTTAACTTAAAAACAAAAAAAAACATTCTTGCTTGATTCCATCCTTCTGGAAATAGACAGATCATCACCAAATTGTGTCAGGATTACCAGAGAGACTTGCTCGTAGTGGACATTTCTATCCCTATTCTTGACAGTGTTGTTGGGTAGAGCTGTGAGAAGATCACTCCTTTGAGAAGATGACAAGCAAAATCAAACAAGTATTGTATCAGATTGCTGTCGAGACAAAACATAGCTGCAATCACTCACTCGCCTTTTATCGTTTGAATAAAAGACTTTTCAAATTTCTCAAACATTTGGACAAAATAGTCAATAAGAAAGTAATTTTTGTTGCACTTTGCTTCAATCAATGACATTTTCCAAAAGTATTTGCTTCGCTGTAGTTGCAATGTGTACTCTCACCCACCTGTTGCTAAGGTGGGTGTGAGCATTACCTGCTAATGCATTGCCTGTTGCTAATGCTGATCAGGCATAGCGCTTATGGCAGCAAAATTCATTATTGCAGTAGAAGGACACTCTTTCAGGTCCTGAGGTCAACTGTAATTCAATCTCTCAACTTGAAAAAATGTGATGATGTGCAAAATTATTCTTCCAAGTGCAATATTCTTACTCTAGGTTTTGTTATATGTGAGGACACTTCCAAAGAGATAATAATTCATGCTTTTGTTAAAGTTCAGAAAACTATTATGATATGAAAGACCGGCCACAATTAAACAAGAAAAACATATTTGAACTAAAACCACAGTACCTATCATATTGTAATTAAAGTCTGCACAAAAATCCAAAGCGTAATTTTTTTTTACCTCACATAGAACAGAACTTCAGAAAATTACTCACAGTCGAGAGAGGCAGCAGTGGGTTGGATCAAATGAATACATTAAAGGAGGAGATGTGACAAGTCACTTCGACGCATGGAGTGCTCCAGGTTAATTGCTAAAACCTGTCACTTTGTGTGTAAATAATGGAAGAAGCATAGTGATTAACACAACCAAGCTGTTAAAAAGATAAACTGTGGATGACTGCTCAATTATTTACACCTCCCATTAGTCCACTCCATTTAATATAATTACCTCTGGATGATGATCATGGAAAAGCAAACAAACTAATTCTCTGAGTTCATCATGGCATTCTTCTTCACTTTACAGGTTGAACGAAAAATTGCATCCAGACGCTGAATTAATAAAAAAGGGACAAACGCTGCCAATGTGTCTGAAAACCTTTCAGACCCAGTATGAAATAAAACTGTCTCCAACTGTTCATCTCCATGAAGACATCAAATATTCCTCCAACATGTGGATATGGCAGCCTCATGACCAAGCCTGATCTCTGATTTGCAACTCTGAACAGGCAACTGGAAAACCTGTGCACCTGCAATCATGATGTATGCATATGGGTTACATCTGCTATTTGCATTTTACTGCAACAGTAATCCCTCCCAGCAGAAAAGGTTGTTACCCGCTTGTCGGTCAAATTCTGCTCATGACCAGGCAGATATGATTTGGACATTTATTTATGGTCACAAAGGAGAGAAAATCCATCTGGGTTAAAAGTAGAAGCAAAGCGAGGCTGTAAATATGCATATGCATTACACAGACACAACTAGGAATTTGACATGAAAAAAAACCCTAAGTATTGCAAACATATAGCAATACAACACAGACAAGTACATCAGATATGCACTGTTGTTCAAAAGTGGACACTATTCTGTACAAATGCATGGTTTCTGTGATGTAAAAATGGGGAAATTTTATTAAATGTTTGCACTTATGTGGCATTTATACCGTATAATTAATGAAAAACCTACAATTTTTTTAAAGAAAAAATCACAAAGCATAAAAAAGGTCCAGTAATTGGGGTGCATTAGTGAGCTCACACCTCTAACCCATTTTAGTGCATCTGATTAACCTGAAATAAATTCCTGCTGTCCAAGTAGGATTTTCTTGACATTTACTCATTTTCATCTTTCAGCTTAAGCCACAGTTTCCAGACAGGCAACAATAGATCAAAAGGACCTCATTATCAGTGGAAGGATATAAAAAAGTGTTTCGTATAACCATTGCACAGTGGATTCAGTCACCAATACATTGAACAAAATTTGGAACAACCACCTTTGTTGGAGATTTCTTCCCACAATTAATGAAAAGGCAAGACAAAGACGAGTTTATTTCTAAAGCACCATCCATGCAAAAGCTGATTCAAAATACTTCACAGAAAATCAAAAGAAGATCACTAAATTAACAAAAAGCTTAAAAGTTTGTTGAAATGGAAAAGAAATGCTAAAAGGCATATTTAATCTTCAGTCTCATGCTTCAATCACTCATCAGTGCATAAAATCAATTAAGGAGATTTCCAGGGTGAAAGACACACTGAAGGAGCTGCAGGGATTACTGAAAGGTTTTGTTCTACATGTGACAACCCTATTTTGTGTTCTCCCAAGGACTGCAAAATTGTTTTTATTTTTGACAAAAGTTTATTATCTGGAGTTGTGTGCACAATTATCAGGCATTATTATTAGGAACATTTTGATGCTGCTGTCATATGTATGTACAGTATATTCTATAGTCCATACTGTATAAACCTAGTTGCTTATTTGAGTTTATTGGTTTGACAAGTCACGCCTAATGTTAAATGCTGATAAAACTGACATTTTTAAAGCAAAAACATCAAACAGTTCTCAGAAGTAAACTGTGTCTAACATTGTATTCTCTTTTTTTTTAAAAAATCACAAACATGTCAAAATGATGAGTAGAGTGGCAAAAGCAAACTTGTATACTTTTAGACTTATTAAGAGCTTTTTATCATTTCATACTGCAAATTATTTCAGGCATTCATGGATTTTTTTTTGGCATCTAAATTACTGTGTAACCTCTAGGTCACAAGCAGTTCCAATAGCCATTAAGCTGCTTAACATGATTCATAAGTGAGCAATTAAAATCTTGGACAGGAAGCCTGTTAGATTGCATCACTGCTAAATTCCTTAAAAAATTGCATTTGATACATTATAAACATGTAACAGAATGTTCACATTTTTAAATCTCAAACTTATTTTTAAACATTTACATGCTAAGGCTTCTTCGGTGCTCTGAGACCTTTCGGTTCCTCTGAAAACAACAGGTTCAGTAATTGTGAAGTCCCTTTATGTAAGACCTCTCTGGGACAAACAGCATTTTCTCAGATTTAACATGTGAAGCTTCCATCAGAGGTAAAATTGAACTCTGGCTGCATGCAGTTCAGGTTAAACCTGAAGCACTGTCTTAAGAACAGACAGCCACTGTCATGAATGATTGCCAGATTTCTCTTCTTGATGGTATTGTAATTCATTTTTTGTTGTTGATGCAATTAAAGCTGCTGCATGTAACATTTTTATAAACATATTTGTTAAAACTGTCATATTCTCACTATATAGTATGAGACAAATTATCTCTGAAAAAAAATAGAAAATCAAGCTCCTCTGCCTTCTTCTGGTTCTATCTGCAGGAATAGACCACTTGGCTAGAAACAACCAATTAGAGCTTGGATGAGGGTCTTACCGCTGTTAATTATGTTCCTGCCCATACTACCTACACTCTCCTCCCTACTTTTTACTAGCCTAAAACTACTGTAGTTTCACAATGCTCAGGCTAGTTAGCATAGCCATCAGTGACAACAGATAAATAGTTTTCCTGTAATGGTAAAACCTTTTAATTAGCACATTGTACAGAACATACACAAGCTTGATTGACAGCACTATGACAATTCTGCTCACACAAATATTTCCCAAAAACTGACTTTTTCCAGGCAGTGTGGGATCTGCCAAGTGAGGGGTCTTTATAGTCTGTCTCATGCCAAAGAGGACTGACTGCATTATGATATATGAATTTAAAGGATGACTTAATAAAGCAGTAATTTCCAGAGCACCCTTTTTGTTTTGTTTTTTTATGCTTTATCTCTAATAAATGTGCTTTGAAATTTAATTGTACAGGTTATGCTGTACACACACACACATTATTGTACAGGTCAAATTATATGTGGAACGGTTTTGAATGATTTATCATGATCTAGACTGCGTGCACCATGGAGAGTCATTATTATCTCACCAATAAAGCGCAACATTTCCACTCCAAGATTATAGCTCGTCTCCAAGCAAGCAGCATAAATATTCACAGCAGATTGAGTGAGCTGACTGTTGATCTGAACAGTGTTGAATTGAAAGCAAAACTGACAACATGGTGTAGTGCTTTAAAGTGTTTTCATGTAAAGCCATTCAAGTATGTGTCATATTTGCAAGGAAATGCAAATGCGTCATTTTCCTGCACATACAGTAAAGTCTGTCTGGAGAAAATCACTGATTTCATTACATAAAGTTTTTTTATAATGAAAAGTTTAAAATGTATTATAAATTACTATGGTTCCTATTGGAGCCACAAGCCCATTTTGAACATGAAATAAATAATATACATTGCTTCATTAAAGTGTATTACATTTTTTAAAATAAACTGAAATTGTCAGTCATTCCCACCATCTTTATTTTATGTTCCCGATTACTTTATTCACAGTTCAAGAGAGCATATATACGTATGTGTGCCTACAATAAAAGAAAATTTATAAATTATTTAGCTAATGAAAAGAGTCATACTTAGGTAAAAAGCTTTATCACCACTGATGTTAAAATTTCCCTTTTCAATATTTTTAAGCTTTTGAAATCATCTTTGTTATTAAGAAGCATAAGAGGGTGACCTTTCTATCATGAGTACTCTAGAGCTGTTTAAAAAGTGAAAGAGGTAGTTATGAACAGGGTGTGAATAATCCAGTAATTACCTGAGGGTTGGATATTCTCTTTATATGAAAGCAACGTCATACAATACAGATGAGATTGATTTAGCCAAAGTCTGCTTGTTTTAGCCTGGTGTTTGTCATCTATATGTATGCACCTACCAACTTACTTAGCTGTAGAATAAGTAAAATTGCTTTATTTGCACTTATGGAGATTTGTACAGTATTTTGATGAATCTTTCACTAGAGCAATAAAAGATCATAAGAATTGAACTGTTTTAAGCATGCATCACTAATGGTGGTTAGCCTTGTAACTGAGCATATAAATTAAATCTCAAACTTAGAACAGTATTTCTAGTAAATTGTCACCAGCAAACTACTCTGGAATAATATTAACAATAAAACTGACCTTATACATACAGAAACAGCACACCTTGGCAATACATTTACATACAAAAGCCCATTGAGGCAGTGAAGAATAAAATGGGATGGCTTTTAGAGTTGTTCCTGCAGCATTAAAGGCACCTACCACATCATATTTCTATACTTACTGTAATAAAAAGCTTTGTAAGCTATTCTCCTTACAAAGAGAGCGAATAGAACTCCAGTTTGTTAAATGTTTCATTTTCATGAAAAAACACAAACATAAGTAGAATCGACACCCTGTATTAGTCAAGCCAATTAACAATATATTCCTTGCATGCTACTTAAAATCGCCTCTGTTCTCTGGGTCCTTATATCCATTTTTATAATTGGGCCATTTGCTACATTATGGAAAATGCACCTTTAAAGCGCCACAATCTACAGGAATAAAACCTAGATATTACGCATATCTTTTGTCAGTTGAAAAAAATAGCTCAGTTGCCTAATTTGATGACAACGGTTAATCTGGGAATCCTTGCATGTACAATGTACATGCAAGCATTGATATTACATACAAGCAGAAGTGGGTGTGCTGACATTATTTTCATAGCCTCAGTGGTCAGTGAGAGACCAGTGTATCACAGGGCAACACAGAGATACAAAACCATGCCTGCATTCAAACCTACGAGAAATTTGATAACTACCCAAAATAAAATTACTGCTGTTTTTAAGCAAAAAAGGCTTTACACTGAAATAGAGATTTTATCTTGAGTAAATCGAAATTTGTCAACTTTTGAATTTTGTTTTTATTTTAATCAGGACAGGAAAGTAAGCTAAGAGAAATATTATGACTGTCACTGTAAAATGTGTACTACAAATAGTTAAATAATTTTTTTGTGAATGCAGCAAATATTGACATGAAATTGTAAAGCATAGCAAGGACTAGAAAGATTTGGAATAACTCAAATTAGATTAAAAAATAAGGAAAATTTGTATTTGAAAAAGTAACTAATGTTACTTAAGTAACATTAAGTTACTTAAGTAATATTAAGTTTGGAAGAAGAAACATTTCACATTAGAAAAAAATGTTTTTTCCCCCTTTTAAACTGAGCAAATCTATTCAAATAAAGAAGAAATACTATAGAGTTTTTGAATTGCAAAATTCAATTGAATTAATTTATATAATACTTTCTGCTCATTTTTAGCAGCGGTGCCAGTAATTGGGGTTTCTATTTTGCTATTATTCAAGTGTGTTCTGTATTAACACTTGCGTACGTTTCTCAAATTTGATTGGCATCAGAATATACGTATAAGAATTACCCAAAATTCTTTGACTTTCTTTCCTGTCAACGTATACTATGACTTTTTCGCACAGAAATTCAGGCCTAATGAGGTGTACACTGAAGACTGAGTGCTGTAATTTAGATAAATGTGTGCATAATGCACGAAATCGAATCATTTGCATTGTGCCAGTCATCATTTTGTTGATACAGGCTGGTATTGATAATGATCTCTTTCACACAAACATAGTGTTTAAATTATTTTAACACAGAACTGGGAAAATATGCCAGTTGTCACTGTCAGAATTACAAAAGAGTCACATGAAATCACAAGCATCCAAGCAGCTGAAATCCCACAGCGGGTAATCTCATCAGAGTCGCGATGAAAGGTGGCTGAGTGTAGGCAGACCTGCTTGATTCAAGAGACAGTCAACACCAGAGAAATAAACAGAGATAATGTCCCTGGAGCCAGCATGAAAGAAAGCGGACCAAGCTGCATCGATTGATGCACCTCCTTTGGAGGCAGTGTGTAGTGGTATGGATGTGTGAGCTCCACTGTTCCTCGAGGATTCTTGTCTCTCCTGTTTTCCCAGGGCGCCTGATAGAGTTTAAAACACGAGACAATAAAACTAGATGCAGTCTGAGTCTCAAGGGCATCAAGATGTGGCCTTGCTGGACCTGACAGGCTGTGAGGAGTCGAGTTAGGCTGTCTGTTAAAGTCAGAATCATGGATCATCATGATTGTTTTGTTTGAAATGATGCACTGAAGCTCTTTAAGCTACAGTTAAGAGCAAAACTATTTACACCCTTAGCAGAGATGAATGACTAATGTGTTGCAGAAGGTGAAAATAAATTAAAAGATTACCTTAAACCTTAATCTGCCAAGGGGTGAAAAATTTTACTTTAGTCGTGTTAAAAAAATTATAGTCCAATGAGGCTTGTTCTTTTAATTTAAGGTGCCCTCTGAATATAACCTTTAAGTAGGTATTAAATATACTTTATTAAGCCCACATTTATGTACTAAAAAATTATTTTATTTGATCTGGTCTGGAGTAATATTCTAGTCTTAAGTGTCATGTTTTTTATTAGCTGTAAGCATAAAAGCATCCTGATTAATTCCTGATTGCTTGAAAACATTTCATTTGTATAATTAATCTATATAATGTGTTTTACTTTGTGAATTGAGTTCCTGAAATAAACAAACTTTCCAAAAATCAAATTTTTTGAATGGGTCTGTATGCACTTCCTAATGATTTAGGAATCTGATCTAAAGTATAACTGACAGGGCTTGCATATATTTAGCATTGTTTGCAAACTACCAAGTCAAGGCCTGGACAGGATGACACATTGGGGTCCAGATTTTATGTCTCCCCACTGCACAAAAAACATATGACAAGTAATTTGTATTTATTAAATATTTATCTTTGTCAATTTGGTGTATAAGCTTGCATAAGGCAGTTCCCCTATGGTTCTGATTCTAAATCCAGTGGAAAAATACACATAAAAAATTGAAAACACTAAACTATCAGTCTGTAGCATTGTCAGCTTTGCAACTGACCACCAGCTCCTATAAAATATGCATCATCCTCACCGACACTGAAGATGAAACTTGCCATTCAAGGCGATCAAATCCGAATGCCTTCCTGGCTGCAAACAGAAACAAGAACATGAAACTAGTCATCAATTTGATTTTGTCTGGTGAGCACTGATGCATGTAATGAACATGTTGCTCTTTTTATTTGTGCTGCATGCATCAGCGCAGTTGTGTAACCACAAAGTGGCCAAAATACAACAACAAAAGATCTCCATTAAAGAGATGTATGCTTGGACAAAAAAATGGTAGCGACAAATTAATTTATTTTATATTCTTGAGTGGATAGCAAGGGTTGTTTCTGCATTCTAGCTGTTTTATTCTGAGTGGATAACAGTCTGGTGAGCCATTGTGTTTCGCTAACTGGTGTCATCCATCAGCAGTATTGTTAGTGTCAAGTAACAAGGGGATTTCTGCAAGGCAAAAGGCTTTACAAGACAGAAAATATCATGTCTTACCTTTTTAAGTGGCATGGAGCCAAATACAAAGAGGCAAATAGAAAATAATGTTAAAAAATATTTAATAAACTGAATCTTATGAGAAGAATCTGGACTTAAAGCTAATGTTGTTCTGAACCTATTGTGGCAACATCTCTATCAATTCTACTTTTCTACACCATTTCAACTCTCTGAGTTTTTATTACACCACAGGTCTTGAAGCACCTGCCATTTTAGCAATCCACCAAAATCAGTTTCTGAACATAAGAGTCAAGAAATCCTCTCTTCAGGCACTGAACATTTTTCCAAGGAATAAAACTATTTTAACACGTCGCACTAATGGCAGCCACTGCTAGTCAGAGGAAATGGAAATGAAGACAGGCATCCTGCAATATCAAGGAAAAACAAAAGCTACAAAAACCACCAAATTTTCTGTCAGACAATCAAGGAGGAAATTTCTTGATGGATAAATATGTGTTGGATGGACTAGCTGGCACACAGGAACAATAGATTATCTGTGACAAGTTTAGTTGAAATCATTCTCCTCCAGCTCATCTGTGACAAACTCGGATTCAGTTTGAGAGCAACGGGGTTATTTGGCGAGAATAAAAGGTACAGATGGGCATCATCTGCTAGAGGATAGAACCCAAAGGGATTTTATGGGCAAGAAATTATTCCATGATATTCCGTGATTTGGTTTTATGGGGTCCTATTCACAAACACCAGCAACATTGCTAGTGTTTGTATTCTCATAGTCGACTTCCAAGGTTTTTTTTTATTCTTATTTTTTATTTTGGCTGTGTTTAATATGTTCTTGTTAACTTATTTTAAAACCCCACATATTGCTTACTACTGGAAGAACACAGAAGTGAATAGGTGTATCCTGCAGATTTTGTAATTTAAGTCTTATTTAAGAGCATAATTATTTTATACAAACATATGATTAAGCTATGGTTAAATAAATTCAGAGCCAAGCAGTCAGTTGCAATGACTTTGGTGTTTCAGAATCCATTGTCCTCATTTTTAGCTCTGGCTGGTGAGACATTACTGAAATAGTGCATTTACTGCATTATAACCCACTTTAATCAAGTTTAAGGTGGCTATATTTCTAGATCCAAAAAATGACTTCTGAAGAAAGCAGCAACTGTATTTGAATTTATTCTGTAGTTTACCACATCTCCAAAATGATTGTTGGGTTTTTTCTTACATTCCTGGGACTTTCAGTAATAAAGTTTGTCATTGATTTATTTTACAAATACAAAGTTATTTTTAGTCAATCCTTATCTGCTTCCTTTCCTGCACCTGGATTTTCCAATTTTTGACAAAGAGACACTGATTTTGTGTAATATCATCATATTACACAAAATGATATGTAATATCAAAATGATATGAAATATAATTTTGTGTAATATGAGTGCCTGTATTGAGTCAGGCACTCATTGCACTGAGTGCCTGATTCAATACAATGAGTCAGGCACATTGTATTTTTAGGTTTTTTATCATTGTTTTGTACAGCACTTTTAAATTATTTTTAACTGTTATTAAAACATTTTATAAAATAAATTTCTGTTCACTTGAATACAATATACTACTTTGCATACAATCCCACAGCATCCACACAAATCTCAGCACTATAAAATATGTTGGCTCCGGAGACATTTTCTTTCAAAAGATCAGCAGGAGCAATCACTCTAAACCCCATATATCCCCCGTAATACATCCATGGTAAAAGGCCTCAAGAGGGATTAGAGACCCTTGGAGGTGGACTTGATCTCCCCTGATCCATCAGGGTCACCTGCTTATCAGCTCTCTGGAATGAGAGGGAAATACTTTTGAAGGTAATTACTTATTTCACTGAGTAGAATAATTTTTCTTTACAAAGGGTAGGAGTGTGAAATTGAAAAGCATTGTCGATGTGTTTTCCCCGAGTCTGTGTTTTCTTTACACCACAAAACAATATCACGAAAAATCCATTAATTTTGCTTTTATTTGTTCCTCCTTTGGCAAAACACTCAAACATTGTGTTGCTTTGATAAGTGGCAGAGGCTGTAATAAGCTGTTATGTGTTGCATCTTAAAAAAAAAAATAAACTGCCAACAGCAGATATTCTGAGGTACCCCTCTCTCCACCAATTATCTGCATGTGTAAGCTGAGCATTTTTTAAGTCATACAGGAATGTTTCCCTGTGCCTATGAGTTCCAAAAAGCCAGTCATCCTGCTTTAACCAGAAGTGATCAGGATGACAGATCGTTGTTGTATTCTTCTATGAGGAGGTTACTCATACTCAAATTAATGTTTGATGAAAAAATTTACATGGAAAATATTTCAGGTCATTACAAATTACAGGTATCAGCCCTGGTACCAGGTACAACAGCACTTCTGCCAACAAGATCAATGCAAACACGTTTTACATTAACCAATATTAGTATATAGCATACCCATGTAATGTAAAAGCTCATCTAAGTGCTAGCAATGATATTTTCTACCTCAACAACATCAAGCAAATTAGAGACAACTATGAACTGTTAAAAAATGTAGGAAATTTAAAGCAAAGGTGGCAAACATACGTTACTGACATGATGGGGAAAAAAATCTATCAGGAATTTAGATATTTTTCAAAGCTAAGGTTGGATTTTTCAAGTTGAATCAGTAAATTAGAATCAGAAAAAATCAGAAAAGCACAAGGGTTGGATCAAAAAAAAGAGGAAAGTTCTGTTGAAAATTATTGATTCCCCTAAAGCTGCAGAACGACCATCAGGGGCATTTTTCAAACGTTTCTGTGGGGTGTTTGCTGGATGAAGGAAACACAACTACTCTGGATATTCCTTCTGACTTCCGATAGTTTTGTTTCCATGGGAACTAATCCGCAGGCTGCAGCAGTAAAGAAGTACCTTGTGAACTTTTCAATGACACAAGTCACTGTGGACTGAGAGGAGGCAGACTGAATGTTAATTACATGAAAGTCCCAGATAGGACAACAACAAATGTGGAGACTTCAATGTGAGACTTGATTTTTAGACACTTTTCATCTCTCTATCTCAACATTTATCCATCTGTTCATAAACCACTTTCTCTTGGCGAGTTGATGTGTGCTGGTGTCCATCTCCAGCAGTCATTAGGCAAGAGTTGGGGATTCCCCAGATGGATCTCACTCCACCAAATGTCAAAACGGAAAGATATATTTAATTTTTTTTAATTACATCAGATCAAACACCGCGTGTGCACCCACGACGAACTGCGCCAGCTTGAGCTGAAACCAAAAAGTAAGTTGTTGGTTGTGTGCTTGCATGTATGTGACTTTACTGTGGGACTATGTCCCAGCTCGTGATGGCTCCTCCGTCACAGCATGTCCTGACGAATCTTTGGCTTTTTGGAAAAGGTAAGACTAAATTTATGTTTTTGCGTTAATGAAATAAGCTTAGTTTTTCTCTTTTTCAAGCTGTTGGTTCAGAAAGATAAATGTTTTGGATGGCAATTGCATACTTTCAAGGTGATATTCATGTCACAAAGCATAAGCCAAAAGTTAATTTAGTGGAACTGGACTTGTATCAACAAACACCTCTTAAAGACGTATTTGCTTCACTGGTCAGCACCTGTGCAATAATTGTAACATTTTTTTCTATTTTTTCCCATTTAGTTGCTTGGAATTGGGTCTTGTTGAGATAGAGAATGTTTAGAGGATATTTTCCTTGTTACATGTATTTTTGGTTAATGTATTAGTGTGGCTTGATTGTGTTGTGGAAGTGCTGCTTTTTTGACACGTCCAAATGACAATACGTCAGAAGTCATGGGGTTTATTGACCATCACTTATGCAGACTGATCCATCATCTCATGATTCTTAATAACAAGTGACCTTTCTACTCCAAAGATGAGTAAATGCCTTAAAGGGATCCACAATTAGTTGTAACAATCGACTTTATTTGGGAAATATTTAATTTAGATGTTAAAACAATACAGTAATAATACTGTATGTTATTTAGTTGTTTATAAATTTTAATAAAATATTGTCACACAAACGTCGCCATGTTGTTCACGCTGCAATGCATTCTGGGTAAATGACGTCAAATTGGTCCAACTGCCTGGCTCCTCCAGCCAAAACAGTGATGAGTAACGTTATTAAGCCTTTTCAAATTGAACCGGAGCGCATTGAAATCATAAGAGGTGATGATGACGAGGACCAAACAGAGGAAGAGGACAGAGTTGGCCGTAGCAGCTGCTGCCTTTAGCTTCCTAAATGAATCAATTAATGCACTTACCTTGGTCAGACTGTGTTATCCGGTAAGTACTTCTGTAGCTCTGTGTCAGGTTCGGCAACAGCTGTATAGGGTCCGAACTTCGTCCTGTGTTGGTAGTGGTTTCACAGTACCGGTGTTCTAGCTCTATTAGCATTTCCAGTAGTAATAGCTCCGTTGGCATTTCCAGTAGTAATAGCTCCTTTAGCGCTGCTTGTGTTTGACGCTTCTCCCAACGTCTGTAGCGCTGTATACAATTCGGTAACCGCTGTGCTGCTTAGAGTTCGGTGCAGTGGTAACAGCGACACTGGACCTCCATGGGTCCAGTAGGATCGGTGATATCAGTACCGCAGACAGTATTGCTTCTGTTAGCATCTCAGAAAGCGTCCAGCCCTGTCTTAGCTGCAGCACGGCATTTATGTTTAGCTCGTTAAGGTAACGATGACCTGTTAGAGCCTTCGTTAGTTCTGCTGGTATAAATGAATTACAGCCGATAGTGACACAGTGTGGCATTATCTAAAATTACACCAGTCAAACGCAATATGATAAACAACTTCTTGGGAAAAGTTAGCCTTCCTGTGTTTACACTGTAGACTCCAGTACAGAATGGACCTAATGACGTCATCAAACCCATCGGTGAAAAAATGGCGACCTTCATGGGTGAAAAATACAGCACAAGATGTAAATTTTTGAAGTAATTACGAGTTTTGGCATATCACAAACAGCAATATTTTATTTAATAGGAAAATTACAACATATTTAGGCAAACATGTTCCTGGATCCTTTTAAGATTTTCACACTATTGAATTGTTTGAGGAAGATACACAGACACTTAAAGTTAAGGAAGGTGGATAAAAACTGTTAAACCTATCAGTATTAATGCACATTTAGTTTGTACAATATTTTTTTTCCCCTGGTTCCTTTATTGAGATTATTTTATTGTACACTGCCATGTCAATATTATATTGATGACTATTGGGTCATCGTTTAATATTTGACCTGAGACTTGCAGTTCTGTAGGAGCATATAATTGGCAGCAGTTTTGTCATTCTCTTTAAAATGCATGTGCTTCTAATTAGCATCTCACACATTTTTTTAATTTATTTTTTAGTTGTGTTTTGGGGTTATTTTGGTCCACATATTAAGCCTGCTTATGGTCATTGTACTGTACATCTCTGCCATTTAATTGAAGGAAAATTACAGTAAAAGTTAAACTAATTAGATTTAGCCATAGGCTATAAGTTTATGTTGGACTTATGCACAGCAAGACCGAGTTGTAATCCACTTATAGCTTTTAAATGACGAAATAAAAAATAGCTTGCCTGCAAGTAGGTTTGACCAGGACAGAGGAGACCTTACAAAGGACACTGTAATCAAGGCAACAAAGGCATCTATATGGGGGTTAATTACAGTGCTTTGGAAATTATTGCTGAAAGGGACTAATGACAAGTGACATTAGTAACTGTGAGTTGACTAAGAACACAATTAGGTGAATCAACCCAACGGCATGAAAAAAGTACTCCATCAGTCAGCCTTCTTAATGTTATGCTCCCTTAAAAAAACTAACCAAATTAAGAGACATCCAATAATGAGCACTCTTCAAGAGAAAATAATGGTGGTATTGTTCACTGTGATTATGATGAAAAAAGATACAAAAATGGCAAGACATGCGGTCTCTGAGGTTTGTCGCAATATGGGTTTTATGACGAATAAGAACATGAAACGAAGATGGAGGCGAGGGTTTCGTTGAAGCTGGTGCCTTTCACTGACAACTGAACTTTATTTTCTGACACAGATGCATGAACATGAAAGCATATGCAGTTATTTATTTTTTTACTTAAACACAGCAGAGCTACTTACTACAACAAAATGATTATGTTTTACATTAACTTGTCTAATTGAAATGATAAAAATAGATTAAAAAAACCACCCAGTATTCACTGCGTCTTGGAGGCACAGAGTATTTGATGCTGAATATTTCCTATAAATATTTCCTATAATGAAGCCACTCAGCATGTAGCTTCATTATAGGGGAACGGAAACTACAGCTGGGGTTTCTAGCCAGGGCCAGCCATCTGACCAAACATTGTAACCAAAAGGAAAAAGGCCCTGTGAAGATCATGAGAAAAACAGGACAAATAGTACAAACTGTTAAAATAAAAATAAAAAAACTGATCTCATTTAAATGACTGAATAGACTGCCTCAACTTTAGGAGCTTAAATTTAGAAGCCTGAAGCATGGCCAAAACTGCAAGATAAATATGCATTACTCTTTTGTTAAGCTGTGAGAGTGAGGTGATGATCCAGATTAGAGATTAAAAAGACATTTCTATGTTATTCGAGTGGTTATATTATCAAATTCTGATGACTATAATTTTATATAGCGCTGATATTAGATCACCACATTGAAGTTGACTTTAGGCAAAAAATACAATAAATATGAGAATGGTGTTTGCAATCACTTGCATTGATTGCTTTGGGGGGGAAAAATTACCTCAGGAACTGAAAATTAGTGTATTATTAAATGACATTCTACTTAAAAGTTAGCAGCTGCTGCAGAGACTTAGAACTCCGCTACTTTAGGCATCACAGAGTTGTGACATTTTCCATCAAAAGCAAGAGTTTGGCGTTTGTCTTTGTGCTTCATTCAGGGTCTAATTATGTCTGTTGAAATAAGAAATGACAATTGCATGATAAATTAAAATGAGTGCATGATTGTTTTTCTTGTGTCTCCATCTCTTTCTACCAAAGACTAGATGACTAAAGTCTTCAGTTCTTTGGTCTCAACTAGCTTCTTTTTTTGAAGGACAATTTTGTTTACAAAGACTTCAGTATCCATTTTTGTTGTTGTTTTGTTTATTTATTTTGGATATTATAATGTCTTCCAGTTCAAGTGTTAAATGTTCACTAGAAATTAAAGTTTATCTGTGAGAAGGTGTGCTTGAATTGTTATGTTAATTGTTACCAGTGTATTACTTGAAGTGGTCTCAAAACAACAATTTCGTTCATCGCAATTATTTCTGGGACAATTTATTGTCCAGTAAAATTTGTTGTGACAACCCTAGCTGCAATACACACAAATATTTATCTTTGTAGGGTCTTGTTGCTGATTAGATATGCTCCCCTGTTTGTTTTCAACAAACGTATATAAACTCACTTAAAAACTAAAGTGACAGCTTTGCTAATACTTCCCATGAGCCTGCTGTATGAAGGGGAGGAGTCTATGTATACAGATAAACAGAAAGATTTAAGAATGAACCATCAACTGAATGTACTTTGTACTCTAAATTAATATTTTTACATTGGACTTTAAAGCTGCAGCTTTTGCAGGTCCTTTGTTAAAAAGTTGTAGGAACAAAAAAATCTTGAAGGTTTAACAAAAAAATTAAAGTGGTTGACTGATTACCACAAGGGCAAAAAAGCATAAACATTAAATCTTAATCATAATCTCTGCAGGAGCTTAAAATACAGCAGTCTGAAAAGGCCTCCTATTGAGCTGATGAAAAATTACACAGCTTGAATAGTTAAGATGTCACAAGCAAATAATTCAGCTTATGCAAGTCTTTGAACAACAAAGTTAGCTTAAATTGAACAAGATGAGCTTAAAAAAAATAGAAAATTCAATCTTATTTTAAAGGGACTCTGTGTCATTGTACTTTATATTCAAAGTATCACACTTCAGCATGTCTAAAATCCATCACTTTTAAATTTTAAAAGAGAGATGCCTTCCCCTTTTAGGTTTTGAAAATTGATTTTGAACTGAGAACCTATAGAATTGTCCATATCGGGGAGTTAGATGTTTTTAAGGTTAGCATAATTCTATTTAGATAATTAAAAACCCATCTCAAATGGATTTCTGAGGAAAAGAAGCATGGTTGGGAGGGGATTGTGTAAAGGAAGGCAAATATGTGGTATGTCTACATGCAATGCAAATTACATGTTACACAAAGATTAGTCTGCACCAGAAACAAAGCTAAAAATAAACCAGCTATATACAGAATGTAAATGACCTTCGCTATTTTTATTACCACAAAGGGAGCTGAAGAATCTTTACAAATGCAGTTTAATGTAAAGAGGCTGATTGAATAAACCAGATCTGGAGAGTAGATTATAATTAACTGAGTAAAGTAAAGAATGTGAGGAGGTGAGGCAAGAGGACGAAATGATGTGTTGGGAGAAAGAAAACACCCTGGCTTGTATTTTATCTGTGTTAAACTGGGTGTGAGACTGGGAGTCAGCAGTAGTGAGAGTGTGTGGTTATGGCTTGTGGTTTCCACAGGGAACTAACATCTCAGCAGAGCGAAGGAATACACCAAACAGACCCTTCCGGACGCAAGAGGGTGACACTTATTCCTGGAAGCCCTGAGAGAACACACTATTAAAAAAAATATATTTAAAAAAATCTTTACGGCTTTGAGCATAGGCCACTAAGTGCAAATTATTGTCGGTCTAATTCCGCCTGCCAAATCCACTCTGGATTATTTTTCTCTCTTATTGTTTAGGGTCTTCACATTTTCCACATTCTGCTCTGGGACGTGTCAGACTGATTGATAGTAGAACAAAAGATGGGCTGGGAAAGACCCATGAGGGTAAAGCAAACTAACTAAAAGACAACATGTTATAAAACTGTCTTGTAGGCCACAGTCAATCTTTGAAAAAGAAACACCCCATACAGTACATTATCACAAAATATGAGCTGGCTGCTGAACAAACATATCTGTGTTTTATTAGATCAACTGATCAGTAATCACCCCTTACTGCAGGCATAATGGATGGTCTAATAACATACCTGGCATAAACAGAACTAATTTGTCCATCGCTGTCCAAACCTTGCTGATATAATATTTAATTCTTTGCAATGTTATCTGCTGCTGTTACTTAATTTAACCCATCAGTACAATTAAAGTTTAATTTCTCCTCCACTTATCTCTTCCTCATTCTGCCGTCACTCTTACACTTTTGCTGCCTTAACATCCTTGCTACTGTCTTGGATCCCAAAAATATGTATTCACTGTGTGGGGGCAATTTTGTTAAAAACAATTATTTTTAAACACAGGAAATTGTACCCTATTTTGCCATAGAGATTAACTTGGTGATGAAGCTATTTACACATTCTCACCAGGGTTGTTAAAAAATTTGCTTCCTTCAGTTACCCTAACACAGTGGTTCCCAAAGTGTGGGGCTTGCCCCCTAGGGTGACGCAGTTACACAAAAGTGTTTTACTGTAAAGATGGGTTGTAGTGTGTTTTGTTGCAACCTGAAGTGTGAAATAAACTTCAGTGGAGTTTGAAAACAAAGTATGTGCATAGGTTTATGTTTGGTTGAACGATGTGTGTGCCCAGTTGATTTATTTTATTTATTTATTTTTCTTTTGGGGTGGGGGGATTTTATTGTAATCCATAGGGGGGCCCAGAAAATCTTTGGGAACCACTGCACTAACACAGATGCATCTTTTCTTTTTTATATATACACTCATTTCTGTAAAATATACAATACTATCCCCTCCCACTATTCAACAGCCTCTTCTTATGGTGAAAAAGTGAGGATCAGAATCAGAACCACAAAACATAGCTTTTATGTCACCCACAAATAAAGCACTATGGTGCATCATTTTCAACCCCTTTTTCTTGAGTCTGACCTCAAGAATGCTGCACTATGACAACGAGTCTGAAAATTACAGGTGTAAAACACATTTTTAGAACAAAGGCAGAGAGGATCAGCTAAGATCTAGCACGCAAAGATAAAACACACTGAAGGACCATATCAGGCACGGCTGTGCTTTTTGTCTCTCTCACACTCACACACACACCTGCATGCAGAAGCACATTGCAGCCTTGTTATATCCCCATTCACTGTTCAAGACAATCATCCAGGGAGAGGACACGCCTCAAAAAAAAAATCCTCAAGTCAACCACAGAGCTATGCTTAGGACAGACACTAGTCATAACAATTAGAAGCAGTCAACATGTCCTCTGCCAACATATTTTCACTACTTCAAATCATTCAAAAACTGGTAAATATCTGTTTTAAACCTATGTAAAAAAATAAATAAATAAAAAAAGCAGGTTGGTGCTTGGTCAGTATCTGTGGATTAAATGTAGTAGAAGGGCAGCTGATAACTGTCCAGAAACATCATTTTGTCACCAGTTCAGCCGAGCTGGAGCTGACAAGATGTGGGAGGACGTGAGGGGGGGAAAGAGGGGAAGCTGCTTCTGTCTCTTTACTGTGTGCACATCCTGCAATGTGTCAAGGTATTCTGACTGTCACTGGGAGCTGAAGGAAAGATTCCATGAGCTGCGCTTATTATTAGGTTATATATAGAGAGGATGAGTTCCTTTTTAAACAGTGAGTTTGTTCTGTTTCATCTGTCGGTCTGTGGTTCATTCAGCTCAAGGGTAATTAACGTGTTTTAACAGTGCACATTTTTAATTGAGTTACTTTACCTCAGTGGTTTCGGTTTTTGTTTACCACAATTTTTTACCTGCAGCCTCCACTGTTGCCTCCATTACAAATTCAGCAGCAAACTAATGCTAATTATCCCTCAATCCTGACAAAAAGTAGAGCTGATGCTGTCTAAATCTCCTGTTTGCTATTTGTCCAGCTCATAATCATAATCAGATTTGAGCAGAGTAATTAATGGATTGCTGAGACAATATTCACAGATTCAGCCTCAATTCACTTCCATTCAGACATTGTAAACCACAGAAACTGGTGCATTTTCATCTGAATAGGTTCCTTTTGCTAAATTATTCTTATCACAGCAGTCTCAAATGTTGTTAATCATAATTTAATCTTATAATAATTTGTACATGTCAAATATTTTTTCCATATTTTGCACTTCAGCACAGATTTTTGGTTTTAATCCACCCTGAGGATTTATTAAATATCTGTGATTGTTTAAAGCAAGTAAAAAAAGTTGTACTTTGAGAAAAGGTTTCTATTTTAAATGCAAAATATTAGGTTCTTATTGAATTCAAGGTTTTATTGGTTTAAACATCAATAGTTCTAAGCCAGACCGTCAGATCACTGTCTAACATTCCCTACTAGTGATGAAAATGTGTGCAATAAGAACCAAAGGTGTAAAGGTACACAAGATTGTCAAATGAATTAATTTAGGGTTTTTAAGCAATCAATGTTCAGGAACAAGAGGGCCTTGAAACTCCTCACATTCACTTTAGAAACTGCTCCCATCAATAAAACTACAACAGAATCAACAGCAGAACCACCAGTCTGCTACACACATTTGCACCTCAAGCTTGTTAAACAATAAACTCCTGTTAAGACCAAATGCCTCATTTTATTGTTGTTTGTTTTGTATTTGTGTTTCTATTTATTCAATGATTATCACTCTAATCTGTTACAGGTCCTAGGAAAACACTAATAAACATTTTTGTTTTATAGTGTACACTCAAATTACAATAAATTCATTTGGTTTGAACTAATGTTACCCTCCCTAAGCATGACTGAAGGGAAATAATTACTTCCAGAAACAGGGTGAATTCATGGTCACCTTTATTGTCCAGTGTTTGGTATTAGTATTCATGTAAGAGTTCAAAGTTCCCTCACAAAAGCATTGCTCCATGTCTGTAGTTTGCCAAGGTTCATTTGAACAGGCTGAGCTATTTACTAGAAAGCTTGTTTATAAATGTTTTGTGGGCAGATGAGACAGTGCATTCACAGGAGGGTAATTTTTCTATCAAAGCATAAACCATAAAGTCTTCATGATGCTAAATGCTTATCTAACACAAAGGTCTTGGTCTGATGCTTTGATGCTGAAATGTGTCAGACACAAACTATAATTCCACTGGTCAGGGAAGGAGTCTGCTTCATCTTTTTAGCAAAGAAGACTAGAGTATGACTCAGTCTGGGTTATAAATAAAATTGTATAAGGTTGGGCAATGCTCATCTAGCAAAAGAGTTGGGAGGTCTTTAATCAGAGGATCTGAAGGTAGAGCCTGGAATCTCTCTATGAAAGAGAATCACGCCTAAGTTATGTAGGAACAAGAAAGAAACAGTTTACGAGAGAGAACTTCGCAAACATACCAGACTGAATTGCTGCAAGTTAAAATTCCTTCAGTCTGATGTGTTTAACAGAGTCAAAGTGGCAAATGTTGATTTGCCACTTAAAGACAGCAGTGGTTACATCATTTTAAGAGGTTCAGAGCTGCATGATGGAGCAGTGTTTTGCCTCACAGCTAGAAGGTCACCTATTTGATTAGAATATAAACTATTTTCACCTGTGCATGCTTGTTACACTAGCTTCTTTGCACAGTCAGAACACATCCATGTTAGTTCACATAGCGCAGCAAAAATTGCCCTTAGGTGCATTTTTTGTGCTGCTCCTGTGACAGATTGACAACCTGCAGCATTTCAAATGTTGACAGCTGGAATCAGCTCCAATCCCATGGATAGATGAATAAATTCATATTGAATTGCTTTTCTGTTTTATACTGAGTGAATGTATTGGAATAATATTGGATCATTTTTATGTAACTGGAGAGAGGTTCTGTTTGAAACTCATGGTCATATTTCCTTGACCATAAATCTGATGATGAGGTTGAACAGCTTTAGTCACTAATAAAATAAACACAGGTCAGATTAATATTGTTGAACCTCAAGAGATATTTGTTTGCTGCTTCCCTCTCATTATGCAGACTCATCAACACCTCTACAGGTGTTGGGTGATTATTCAAAGATTACAACCTTTGTGAAGCTCACAGTACAATTAAACTAGGAAATGTGAGTGAATAATATTGTTTAAGCTACTGGCAGAAATATAGGCAACATTTTTAACATCTTGCATCACACAGCAAGTCTTTAATCAATAACATTTCATCATCTTTAACAGAATATTTACATACAGAATATGTTTTTCCTAGCTGACAAACACTCTGCTATATGCCGTTTCTTATGGAAATACCTAATAGTTACCTTGCATTCTGCTCTATTGTTATTCCTGACAGAGTAAATAAAGCTGCTCCTTATTCTGTAAAAAAAAAAAAAAAAAAAGGTCTTGTATGTGTGACTGCTGAGACATAGCAGAAAATGTAAAATTATTCCCTTTGATTCAGACAGAAAAACACCGACATCTTTTCCAATTTTCAGACTCATTTTTGATGCTTCTGGACAGCTTTTTTTTTTTCCAAAGACCAACATGAACAGAAACAACAGAGACCTGGGAATAAAATGGCATCACTCCCTTTTTTATGACACATTTCTTTCTTATTGCTGCCTCACTGCCTTCATTAAAGATTCCATTAATTTTTTATGTTCTGCATGTAATATGGAGCAGACTCATGTAACTTTGGCTAACCTAACATAAGAGCACATTGTATAGCAGCAAATTCCTCTGCTCTTTGCCAGCAGGCCAGCCATGACTCTGAGAAGTCAGCAGGGCCTTAAGTTCCTGTAACCCCCAAGGAGAAAAAAGAAAGAAAGAAAAGCCGAGCTGCTGGGAGGGGATGCCTTGAGGAATGGTTGGTATTCTGAAATGTTGTTTTTCTCCACAAGTTTATTTCTGCCTGTTTTACCATAATCTAGGAAAACATTCATCAGCCAATCAGAGAGCTCCATGCTTACAACATCGCCTCTCCTCCACAACAACATGCTGATAAACCAGGGAGGCTAAACGGACAGTAGCTTACAAAGAAGAAAACATCCTGGAGAGTTTAAGGAGGGATTTTAATGTATGAATATGAGCAGTGAGATTAAGTGTGATTAATGTAATCCAGCCCCAGAGTAAAGAGTGCAACATTCATTAAACAATTCTTGTGAGATTAATGGAATCAGGATGAAGTTCATCCCTTTAATCAACCCCAGCCCCAACAAAGGCTTATTATTCACCCGATCACATACATCTGTGTAGAGGTTGCTAAATCAAGGAGAAAATCAAAGAAGCTGCCGCACAGCTGATTAAATGTGAGAATGACTTACCTCCAACTTATCTGTCAGTCTGCACTCCCAGCTGTCCCTCCTCTTCACTTAGTAACTGACAAAACTTCTCAACTTGGTCCTTTTCAAACACTCCCTCCCTCTCTGCTCTCTCACTCAACATGTGTGCACATGTGACTGTCATTCACAGAAGCTTAGAAGCGAAATGAGGACATCTAGCGCCCAATAAAGCAACAGCATTGATAAAGAATAATTACTTTGCATAATCACCCAAACATCTTTTACCTGTTTAGTCCTTGCATGGTCACAGGGGGACTGGTGCCAAACTCCAGCAGTTAATGAGCAGACTGTAAACACATAACAAACAACTATGCACAGCTGAGGGCACTTAAGAGTGTGCAATCAGCCTAATTGCATGTTTCTGGAATCTGTGGGGAGTACCCAGAGAGAACACCTTGTAAAATCCAAACTAAAAGGCTTTGGTTTGGATTTGAACCTTTGAGTTTTATGCAGCGAGGTGGCAGTGGTAGAAACTGCTCCATCATCCACCTCCCTGAAGACAATCCAGAGTATTTTCACAAATGATTACAACACTGCAAAACACAAAATGTCATATAGCAAGGATATAGGAGCTTGTTTTAAATCCACAATTCTTTAATACTGATGAAAAAGTATTAGGTCCTTTATTTCATGGGAAAAATGTCTCATTATAATTGAAATTATCTTCCAGTTGAACTAATACCTTTTTCTCAATATTAAAGAATTATTGACTTAAACTTGAAACTTGTATGTCTTGCTAAAAACTGCTTGTATGTTAGCTTTGCCATATTTCAAGGGTACTAAGATATTTGCGCTAGAAACAAGACCAAAAATAATTGGTAAGATTTTGTGATTTGCAGGCTAATTTGTTGTGACATAAGATATTTTAAAATAAATACACAAAACAAACTGTAAAAAAAAATTTAAAAAAGGATTTTATGTATATTGACTTTCTAGATCCCTGACTTTTCAAATGCAACACTGAAAATAATCAAAATGTCAAAAATGTGAGAATTAGTTTGTATTCTGTTTTTTGTCTTTATTGCTTTTATTTTATATTCTGTTCTGTCATGTTCTAGTCACTGGTTGGTTTCTGAAGGTCTGTTTTCTGGCCCATGCATGGCAGACAGTTGGGCTTGACTGAGTTTTGTCAGGGCATTGCTGGAGAAATGGTTTCACAAATACCAGCCTGGGTTTATGGAAGAGCAGGCAAGTCAATAGTTTTCACAACAGCAATGAAGCAGAACAAACCCATCTGCTAGTCTAAAATTTTAGTGGGCAGCAGGTTTTATATCACTAGATTAGCTGTTGCAGTTAATTTTACTTATAGATGTACTAAAGACCCCTGTAATAAGTGTAGACCTACAAATGGCATCTTGATGTACTATGTTACAAAGTCAGCTCTAATTCATATCTATTTACACAGACTAAGTACAAATTAAAATGAAAACAAATATATAAAATGATCTTTTGTCCTCCAACACATCATTTTTTTCTGCCAGAATGTGGAAATAGAGTTAAGCTTATTTCTCCTCCTCTTACAGTCCTTCATGTAGTGCACATTTTGGAAGATTTTATTGTACCCTCACTATATCATCGAAGCAGTCCTGTTTTTGTAACACACACTGCACAATTCAAAGTCATCTATTATATACATTCTAATCACAATTCAGATTTTAAAAGACTAAATCTGTTTTCCTGGTGCGCTACAAAAGCTTTGTAAAAGCAGTTTTATTTCCTCTCTTGCTCTCGGTGAAGGCGGACGCTTTTTTCCTCTCCTCCCTCCCTGCCCTTGTCTGCCCTGCTTGCTCTTTTTTTGACCTCTCTTTTTCTCTATTTTTGGAGCCTTTTTTCTGCACATCCTACGAATCTACAAATTATGGATCTGGTCACAGGAGAGCCCTCTTGTCCTGCAGGGACACACCTGGTGGGATTCACCCTGGATTTATTCATAATAACAAGATTTCTGCTGTTTGGAGCTTGCGGATACCTGGCTTATTGACAAATTTGTGATGGACTTGGCCGAACTAGTGAACACTCGGACTGTTGGTGTGGACGGAGACTCAAGTTGGATGCGAGGACTCCAACACTCACTAATGGGATGGAATCGATCTTGGAGAAGTTGCTAGTTTCGGTTCACTGGAAAGACCAAACTAATTTGGATAATTGAGAACTGAGATGTAACAGAGAGACTTTAGGGATGACTGAAATTTATAGTCTACCCGAACTAAGACATTCTGTATCTGAATTGGCTTTTCCCATGTTGCCTTGAGAGGGCTGCATGTTTCCTATCTCCTTGAAGATATGTAAACATAACGCTCTTTCCCTCCTCACTCCTTCCCATTATCCATGCAACTGTGGAGCTGATCACTCCCAAGGACATTCATTGATAACAACATATTTTATTGAACTTCTGCCAGGAGGCTGAGCAACGTGGTTTCATGGCCCTGTGATGTCACCGCCTTCACTCATGTCTTTGTTTGCCCCTTGTTTTGTCTGAATTTTGCCATGTGCCCTAATGTGTCCTTTCCTCTTTTTATTTTTTATTCATTTTAGTTTGTTAGAAACTGTGGACTACTCACTTCTAACCCAGAAAAGGAATTAGAACAAACTTGTAATTCAGAGACTCTAGTTTATTAGCCACACTTCAGCTTATTTTTTAGAAACTGTAGAGTACTCACCATTTAGACCAATATTATACTTCTTAGATTATTATACAGAGACTTATATTATTGCAATCCAGAAAAGGAATTAGAACAAACTTAGAATGCAGAAGAAACTTTTTATTATTACTTAGAATCTGTGGAGTACTCATTACTTTTACAAACTTAGAGCATACTCAGAAAGTCCAGGGAATACTTACTTATACTTGTCGTGATTTGAGTTTTCTGTGTGTTTATTTTGAGTTTCTGTGTCTCTGAGCCTCTGTGTTGTCCTGTCTTCCCCCTTGATTGTTCCCAGGTGTGTCTCATTCCCTGATTACCTCCTGTGTATTTAATGTCACCTATGTCTCTACATCTCTGTTGGGTCCTCGTCTCATCTTGTCTAGCCGCGTCAGATGTTTGTTCCACAGTCTCGAGCCTTGTTCTCCGCTCCACTGTGCTGCCTGCTTTGTGGAAGTTCTGGATTTTGTATTTTGGCTTTATTAAACCATCATTCCTTCATCTCTACCTGGGTCCTGCTTTTTGCCTCACCACCTCCACCACAACTTATGACAATACTTATCTTGCAACCCTGATGTCCAGAGGATACTTACTTACACTTATTTAGCAACCCAGAACAGGGATTAGAACAAATTTAGAATCCAGAAAAACTACCTTAGCAACTACTTTTCAGACTCCCATTTTTCCAACCCAGAAAAGGAATTAGACCAGAGGATACTTACTTATACATATCTAGAAAACCTGAATAGGAGTATCTAGAAACTGTGGAGTACTCACTTTTAACCCAGAAAAGGAATTAGCTAAAGTCACTCTTTAGCTTATTTTTCAGAAACCGTAGAGTACTCACTATTTAGATGCAGAGACAAGAAGCCCACGGGACACTTTTGGATCAACATTGTTAGACTACTTTTCAGACTCCTGTTCTCCCAACCCAGAAATGGAAATAGACCAGAGGATACTTAGCAACCTTGAACAGGAGCACCTAGGTTGCATACTTTAGATCAACATTAGATTATTTTTCTTATTTTGCTCTTTCCTTTGGTTTATTTTGTTTGCATTTCCTTTTAATTCCTGTAAAGCACTTTGTATTGCCTTGTTGCTGAAAATGTGCTACATAAATAAAATTACCTTTACCTTTAGAATGTGAAATTTATGTACCCTTTAATATGTTTTCTGAGCTAAAAATGATTTCACATAGCAGAGGTGTCTCATCAAACTCAATGTATAAGTAAGCTTTTTAAAATTAGTATAGTAAACAGCAAAATTGGACTAAAGAAATCTGTTTCTGTGAAGATTTTGCCTAACATTGTTATTGAAATCTGACGTAGCCTCAGATGCTCATTTAGCAAACTGTTGTTGCATTTTAACCATTGCCAGGTTGTTGTAACCCATTATCTTGTATCCCTCACTATTCTCTATGCATCAATGGTTACATACAGAACCCTATTTGCAAAGCATTCCACTAGGATGTGAATGCACACAACACTGTCATTGCGCTTCTTTAGCCTGAGGGCTGACGAGCTAATGAATTGTTTTTGAACACAAGCACATTTGCTGAAAGGCAAGAAGGGTGATTTGGACTTCTGTAATAGTTTCTGAAATAGAATTGGTGTTATTGCAAATAAAACTGACATTGAATAAGCTGTTACTGGAGAGGTCAACAATTTGAGAA
The DNA here is from genome assembly GCA_903066825.1 of Alfaro cultratus. Lineage (NCBI taxonomy): Eukaryota > Metazoa > Chordata > Actinopteri > Cyprinodontiformes > Poeciliidae > Alfaro > Alfaro cultratus. The sequence goes on from CAEFZX010009924.1 coordinate 52,518, forward strand.
AAACAATTATGTTATCAGAGTAAAAGACACAATCTAGCAATCTGGAAAACATGATGACCAGTGGCACATTTACTGAACAGATTATGTTCCTCACGCAAATAATGTATCAAAAATTATGCATTTATGGAGCCAATATTTGAGTTCAGATAGATTTGTCATATTATAAACTCAGATTTCAGAGCTGGCATTTTATAGTGAATAAGGTCTAAGAAATGTTTATTTTATATGGTCTTTTAACTGCCTATGCTTAAAAAAACAGACAGATGTAACCTCATAAGCAAGTTTGATAAAACAAAGTAGAATAATCCCCTTCATCATGGAAGAAATCCTTCATAAACGAAATCTGGCAGAAGGATAAAGTAGAATTAACAAAGTTTTATAACTGATTGGGATAAGGGCATAACACTGCTATGTCGCTGCAGTTTTCAGAGACATAGCTCTCACTGTAATGATAAAATATTTTTTTCATTTTTGAACTTTAGAATGAGATCAGCTTGTAAAAGCTACAAAGCTCTGTAAGGACCAAACTTAGAAGAGCATTGCATTTTAAGCTGGGTAAGGTCACCCCTGATTGTTTCTTCCATCTGTTATTAAATTCCTCAAATTATGCCGTAAGAAGTAAAATACAGGTTGGAAGGCATTTTGTCAATATTGCTATAGAAAAATATATTTCATATCTTCAGAATATGAATACATCCAAAATGCATTGTATTTCATAAGAATATTTAGACATCAGACAAGCATCTACCCTTTTCTGTTTGTTTTGTCTCCAGGGAACTTTAGCCTCCTCCAGGCATGTAGCAAAAGAATGTCTCATGACAACAACCTATGCTGTTGTTTATGCTTCTAACATAGATGTAAAATCGCAAGAGAGACCTTTGCAATTAGTTGGCCTAATTTCTAATTCAACAGTAGTACCAAACATATGATAATTTACAAATTGACTTGCTACTTGACTTTACCAGATGTTGCTTAATTGGATTTATTAACAAAATGTATTATTTAAGTGCAATTTGAATGTGGGAAATCATATTTGTGGCAAGTTATTCAATCAGATTTGGTAAATTTATTAGAGCACAAGCACTGCCCTCTAGTGTCCCTTACTAGTAAAATACTGCAAGAGCATCTGACAGATGCTTTTTTACTTTTACTTGAGTCAGTTCTTGAATTCTTACTTTTCACTTTTACGTGAATAAAAATTTCTGGAAGTAGTGCAACTTTTACTTGAGTGCAATTTTGGGGTACATCTGTGATAAATAGAATGTAATGGCCATATCATCAGTCCAGGGGAAGACTGCTGACTTGATAGATGTCCAAAAGACAACACTGATAATCAAAGTTACATAGAATGAAACAGTGTACCCAATACCATCCATTCATTCATTGTGATTACCCATTTGGCCGCAGGGTTGCGCGGTAGAGATGCTGTCTAGCGGTCATTGTGAGAGAGGCGCACACTCTAGCTAGGTATATTTAATTAATTTGTTAATTAAATTAACAAAAGGCATGTTTATATAGCTGTTTTGAAAATTGCACTATATTTAATGAAATTCATATAGTCTTAACAAGCTGCACAAAAGCATTGAAAAATATTACTTTTATTAGTTGCTAAAAATTACTTTGTTGATTTCTAAATGAATCTAAAATTCCAGAGTAGAATAATAAATCTTAATATGGTTTACTACGGAGTTAGGTGCTAAATGGGTAAATAATGTCATTAAAAATGTATTTATTTCCAGTAATTCTATTCAACAAATTACATTTAATATATGCACACAGAATACTTGTCTCTGTTAGTGCTAATTATTGTCACTTGTTCTGAAAAAAAAAAACGAATTTTGGGTTTGTAATCAAAATTAACAATTGTGACACTTAAATTGTCACCGTTAAGTATGCACCCAATTTTATAATTCCAACTTTAATTTTTTAGCGCAGTGGGGAAATCATTTTTAGGATCTATTTGTAATCCTTCCTTCAATCATTATTAGGATCTATTTGTAATCCTTCTTTTCTTCTCAGTGGTTTCTAGCTGCGCGCTCCCGATGACTTCTTCCTGTTGTTCTGCGCGCTCCCGCCTCCCTGACATTCCGAATAGCTCTCACGTGCTTTCTGTGTATAAAAGGGGTCCCAGTCTGCGCTCATCATGTCTAGCGGTTCACCAGACAAACGCAGAAAGATGGAGTCGGCCCTCAACCAACTGAAGAAGCTCACCGTGGTTGTGGCGGACACGGGAGACTTTAACGGTAAATATTTTAATCCACTGCGAGTTCCTGTTAGCTTATTAGCATGCTAACTGGGTTAGCAGGAAGAACCCAGGTTTTAATGTAACTGACCACCAGGTCGATAGCAGCAGTGGGTGTGTTTCTAATATATCTGGCTTCTTCTGTGCTTAATCGTGTATAATAACGTTAGTCTAAAGCTAACAATTACATATTTTTATGAGTCTTTCTACTATTTTTTAGCACTTTCTAACTAAACACTGACAGCCTCATAATCCCATTATTTCTTATTAACGTTATCCCACCATCTCAGTTAGCACTAGCCGCTAACTATGCTAGCTGTTGTTGCGTATTTGCATTGTGCATAAAAGTAATGCTTTTCAACGTTAAAACTGAGTCTTTTATGTTGCTTTTAGTCACTTACACAAATTATATGACATTAAAATTGACCTCAAACATTTAGCTTTATGATGGTAGAAATATGCTCACAACGCCAAACTACTCTGTACTTATCGACATGCAACAAGAGGTTGTATATATTTCTTCTTTTTCATCATTTGCGCCGGTTATCTCTCATACCACAACAGGGAAGGTTGTTTTGCTCAATAGGTCAGAATGAGGAACGGTTTGCTGTAATACTGTGTTGCAAACCACTCAGTTCCTTGTGCACAGCCCGCAGACTCAGGATGACATGACAGAACTGCGGAGTTTATAAAGCAGATTGCTACTGAAATCACAGAGCAGTAGCGGACTTCATACTTAAACTCTTGTGCTGCTCACGATTTTTTAAATTCAACTTTTGACTAATTTTAGTTGATTTAAATTTTAATAATATGAAACATTAATTAGAAATTGTGTGTGAGATGGCAACATTTTCAGTTAAGTTGTATGGCAATAGAAATTATCTGTAGGAGGTGTTAAAGAGCTTCTACATGATGGCAAGATTCTTTATCGCTTAGAACAAACACAAAATGAAACGGCACAAAATAAAGTTGGCCTGTCACAATAGCTAATTTGGTTGGACAATAAATGGTCCAAGAAGTTATTCTGGTAAATGTTGTTTTTAGACCATTTTCAAGTAATACAGTGATACTTGTATAACAATGCAAGAACAAAGTCTCCGAGATCAATACATTTTAAATTCTAGTGAACATTTAACACTGCGACTGGAAGGCAGTTCCAAAATATCCAAGATAAACAAACAAAATAGAAATGTAGAATGAATTGTATTTTGCTCTATAAACAAAATTGTCCTTCAAAAAACTAATTGAAACTGAATGTTTGTTTTTTTTATCCAGTTTTTGGTAGAAACGGAGAGGAAAAAAGAGGAGAGCTATAAATCATGCAAGTAGAAATTATTGAGCTTGTTTTAATTTATCATGCCGCTTATTGCGACAGGTAAAGTTAGCAATTTCAGTCAACCAGTTTACAGTTAAAACTTGTTGCAAAATCATAAGACTGATTATTCTCAACAACTTATTTTTACATATTAAGATAGAGGAGTCAACAAAAGATCGTCAAATAATTATCTGCCTTATTAGAAGTTAGAATTACTGTCAATTAATTAATTACCCGTTAGTTCAGTCTAACATTAAAATTGTTAAGTTTCCGATGGAAATATGACATTTGATTGGACTAATTAATAATATGCTCATCAGTTTTGTGCTACTTAAAAATAATAATCAACAGAATAAAAGGTTATTACTGTTATTGGGTAAATTAAACTGTTTTTCACATTAGGCATGACATTAACAGAAATTTAATTGGACATATGGACAGTTATGTTCTTGGTAGATTTACTTTATCAACATCTCCAAACTAAACCACAATAGAAAATTGAAAACATTTTTAAGGGAATGCCATAGATTTGAGTGTATCACTAAATGGCGTAAAATCAGCAGCTACATATTTGGTGATTGTAACATGATGAAGATAAAGGTGTACACACCCATTTAAAAAAAATTCCTAAATATAATAACTTTTATTTTACATTTCACTTAAAGTAATTGTTTTTTTGCACAAAGTTTTTAATTTCTAGAAAAGTTTAACAACAGGCAATAAAAAAAGTTGACCTTCAGAATCCAAATCACTGTTTCATTGCTGTTGGGACTACAAATGTCAAAGTTTGGGAAATTCACATGCTATGGAATTTGACCATTTGCTTTCCTGTGATCTAACACTGCTTCATTGCAGTTAAAAATTCTTATACACATCAGTAAGGTCTCAAGATTCAGTTTTGTCTGAATTGCATTGGTTACTGCTGAAAGGAGTGTCACTGATAAAACAACGGCTTGAAGCAGTTTTTCAGGATTTCAGTGGTTGTTTGGTTTGTGTAATCTAGGTTTTGTGCAGATGTTGTAAGAGGTCTGTAGTTGACTGTTGCAAGCTCAGACATGTTTACATTAACAGCATGTCTGTTCAATATAGAGTACCACTAAAACGACTAGGGTGAAGTCTGAAGGTAAACTGAAGGGGCTGAGAAACCATGTGAAATCCAGTTACTTGATGTAAGAACAACTATTGTATAGATTTTTTTTCTTTCCCTCAGATAAAATTTGACATTAGCTGCATAATTTGAGCCAAAAGACTTCTTTCTGAATAATACCTAGTGGATGGATTTGTCATTATGTTGACACAGCTTGCCCAAAAGCACTAACATGTTGAAAGATTTCCACTGTCCTCCCCCTGTGTTGAAAGAGGTAGCAACACACCAGCTACTGAACAGAGGCTGGCTTTGTTCTGAAGCTGAAGAGCTTGAAACATAATTTTGACATCAGTGGAAAACCTAGTTTCCTGCACATTTTAGGATAAACTATACTATTTTCTAGTGGTGGTGACATGTAATGTTGCATTATCTCATTAAAGTTTTCTTTATTGGATAAGTGATTTGTGTTTGCCAATCTTGCTCCTTTTTTCTGTTTTTGCAAACAAACAAAACACAGAACTACTGAGAAGAGAGAGGAGAGAAAAGTGTTCACTAGATGGCAGCACTTCAGCTTTTATTTTTCTGTTGTCAGGCTTGAACGTTCTCTCATCTTGCATGCATTTTAAATTTTTAATAAAGCAGAAGTTTAATCTGTGGTTTTTTGAAACATGTAATTTTAAAAATACAAAAAATATTTAACAGTTCCTCACTCTTCTATGTTTTCATGTTTTTTGCTTCTGTTAAAATCTAATTCAGGTTTCATGAGACTGATCTGTGTTTTCTGTCTTTGCAGCCATTGATGAGTATAAACCTCAGGATGCAACGACTAACCCATCTCTGATCCTGGCTGCTGCTAAGATGCCAGCCTACCAGCACCTGGTGGATCAGGCCATTAAATACGGTATTGCCAATGGAGGGTAAGAATTTTTTCTCTGACGTAAGAAAAGCAAAATGTAATGATTAAGTGTCTCTTTAGTCTTTCATATAGAGTTGCCTAAGCATTAACTAATTGTTCCATCCACTGTAACTCTGACATAAATTAAAGTTTCTTTGTTTTGCAGAACTGAAGAGGAGCAGGTAGCCAACACCATGGATAAGCTGTTTGTGAGTTTCGGACTAGAGATCCTGAAAAAGGTTCCAGGCAGAGTCTCTACGGAGGTGGATGCCAGGTGGGTGCAGACGCCTTTGCAGTTTAGAGCGGGAGAAGCTCAATTAATGGAAAATAAGGATTATTTTGTTGTGCATGAAGACACAAATATTTGTTTGCTAAATTCTGCTGTTAACATGTGCGCAGTTCATTAAAGCTTTTATTTTTTCATGTCATACCTTTGCAGTTTTAGTCATTTCATGTTTGACATTTTTCTGGTCCGAAGTTTCATACAATGTGTGTCAGTTCACACCACATCTTTACAAGAGCTGACTTTTCAAAACAGGACTGCATAACACATGTGGGTTCAGTCATCAAAATGGAGAAAAGCTTGCATCAGCCTGGAAACATTGCAAAATAAAAACATAAAATTGACAAAATCATTATTTTATTTTAACCTTTTATTTTTCAAGATTGTAAAATAAATTGAACAGAACCACAAAGTAGATGAAATACCAGCACTATTAAATATGTCAAATCTTTTTAATTGAACAATTTTATTTTTTATTCTTTTATTTTTAAAATGACACTTTTCGATTGTGACTTTTTTTATTTTATAATTATATAAACCTTCTAGAATATACTTGGAACAAAATTGTTTTATGCAGTGAAATCGAAGATGCTCAGCAGTCATATGGAAGCTAATATGACAAAATGTGGTTTTGATAAATAAGAATGGGGAAAATCAAACTTGTGACACAAGGCATAGGATGAAACATGCATATTACATGCTTGTAAAACATAATATACATACAAATCATCGTTTTTGGACTTTTTCTGCCTCTGTACAGATTGTCTTTTGATAAAGAAGAGATGGTGGCAAAAGCTTTGAAGCTCATTGCTCTTTATGAAGAGGCAGGCATCAGCAAGGAGCGCGTTCTCATCAAGCTGTCCTCCACATGGGAGGGAATCCAGGCTGGGAAGTGAGTATGCAGGGTTTTAAGTATGTCTATGTATATAATATTTTTTAAATCAGACTTAAAATTTGATTTGTGCCAGTCAGTAATTTTTTTGAAGGGTAATTGCATTCAGACAGGGAACTTGGCTCCTTGATTAAAGCCTACAGTCTAAAATCTGGTTTTCACTTCAAGTCAGTTATTTGTGTGTAGCTTGAGGATCATGAACTTTGATACACCTTATCTTATCAGTGTGCAAGATTCATTTGTGCTGGGCAGTCCAGCAAACACTTCCTACATAATTATTAGTCCCGGTTCCTTAATCAGTGATTGTGTGATGATTAAAGTGTTCCTTGTAAAATTCGCTTGACTACAGCAATCTTTGCCTCACTTAAACATACCAGTTACTCTAACAGTAAAATTATTGCCTCTTAATCTGTCACAATGAAGACCCAAGATAAAATGTGCAAGAAGATTCGTAGTTTGAAAAAAATGCTGACCTGCAGATTTTGGAGGGAGGCCAGGATATTTTTGTTTAATTTGTTTATTTTTGCTTAACTGCAAATGTTGAAATTATTTCCATTAATTATTTGATAATTTAACAATTGACATGAAAAGTTGTGGGTTTAATCTAGTCCAAATTATTGATTACTGAAGTGAATCTGTAAATAATAAACTATTATAATTGACCTGGCTGCCCTAATTCAGTGAGGTCAGGCAGAAAGATGTTTGTTGAATTTTATTTTAAAACTCTACTCTAGTCTCAGGGTGTAAAAACTTAAAATATTGAGGCTTTTGTGCAAAAGTATTTACCTTTTTTCACTTTTTGTCCAGTTACAAACACAAACTTAAACACACTTGAAGTTTTAAAGTGTGAATAAATACATGGTCTTTGATAATTGGCAATTAGCAATAACGTTTCACTGCTTTTATCTTTAGGTGGTTTTTATACTTGGAGAGTAAAATTGACTGGGCCATTCTAACATTCATAATTGAACCATTAGCTGTATGTTGCTCTGTATTGAGACAGCTTCCATATCTACGCTATAAAGAATACGATCCCCACTGTATGTTGCTGCCCCTATGCATCACAGATGCCGTGTTCATAGTGACATTAATTTTTCTCCACACAGTGTTCAGAATTTTAATTTTTCTGCCACATTTTCTTGTTTTTCTGCATATCCTTTGGTAAACTTCAGATGGACCTCTCATGTCTTCTTTTCTGCACATCCACTAGGTCAAGATTTCATAAGATTTGTAGAATGAATGAATAACTATTGTCCTAGTGACAGATTTTCCCACCTGCTCTGTGGATCTTTGCCATGGGGCTTTTGACTGCTTCCCTTATCGCTTTTCTTGACTAGCCTGTAAGTTTAGGTGGACCACAGAATTGGGTAGGTTTGCAGTTGTGCAGTTTCAGATGTCTAAAACATCAGATAATGTTTTATAACCTATTTAATTTCCCACAACTACATCCAGATTCTGTCTGGTGTGTCTCTTGACCAAATTATGCTGTTTGTTCACGAATGTTTTAACAAATCTATGAAACTTTCACAGAATAATAGATTAAATACTCTGATTTACCTCTGGCAAATAGACATTTACCAATTAGGTTGCTTCTGAAGGCAAATGGGTTTCCTGCATGTCGCACTTCTCAAATTTTATGAAAAAATGACCATTTTAAAAACTTTCTCACACTTTGTCACAACAAACTTCTACAATTTTGTACACATACAATGACGGCAATGACTTAAAGTGAGATTTTGTATGGTACTGTATATAATTTTGATGTAATGAAACTAGCAGACTCTAGAAAGAGACGTATTCAAAATTTTCATGGAAATTTGTGTCTGACAAATGCAACATGTCTTTGCTTTAGAAAGGGGAAGAGTGCATCACTTCTGTCCTGTTGTTGAGAAAAATGCAGAGAATTCTAGTTTTTATTCCTTTAAATTAGTCCCTCTTTGTTTCTGGTGTCAAAGATGGACACAGGTTCTTGACCTTTAAGGCCTGGCCTAAAGAAGGAAAATTCCTTCCTAATTGACTTTGTTAAGATGGAGGTCATTCTCACGACACATTCACAAACCACTGCAAGCAACCTTAAAACATATGGTACCAGCTTGCGTGCAAGTAAACCTGCTTAATCTCTGGGAAACGGTGCCTCAGTGCTGTGACATTAATGTACTGTTGGAATATTTACAGATAAAACTATGATTTTTACTGGTTGCATATCAGTGAATCTGCAATGGGCAAAGAATGCACAACCACTGTTTGATTCCTGAAACTGAATCAGAACCTAGTTTTTCTTGATTGCCCATACTCTCAAGTTCTTGTATTTTAATAAGTGCTTATAGGAAAACTCTTGAAATATTCTTGATGGGTTTTTTTGGGGTTTTTTTTTTTAGGGAGCTTGAGGAGAAGCATGGCGTCCACTGCAACATGACACTGCTGTTTTCCTTTGCTCAGGCCGTTGCCTGTGCGGAGGCAAAGGTGACTCTCATCTCACCCTTCGTTGGACGCATTCTCGACTGGCATAAGGAGAACACAGACCGCAAAAGCTTTGAGCCTCATGAAGACCCAGGTAATGATAGCTGTTCTGAATCATCTTTGTCCTTATAATTTCAGCCTTATGCACTGTAGATAAAATCAGTAAATAACTCATTAAACTGAAGGAGGGTGCACTATTTTTATTGCAGTTTTATGCTAACTATAAATTTCAATAACAAAGTAGCTCTTGATTAGTTGCCAGTTCTCTTTGTGATGGCATACTGTACATTTAACCTTAAACATGTTTTTATTTTGTCTTGTTCATTTTAGGTGTGATCAGTGTGACCAAGATTTACAACTACTACAAGAAGTTTGGCTACAGCACTGTGGTGATGGGGGCCTCATTCAGAAACACGGGGGAAGTGAAGGCGCTGGCTGGTTGTGACCTGCTCACCATCTCCCCTGGACTGCTGGCAGAACTCAGCCAGGATCACAGTGCTGTCACTGCAATGCTCACCGTGGAGAAATGTAAGACTTTTCTAAAGAATTTTGGTTAATGTCGCAATCTAATTTTGTTCAGTATATATTCAAATTAAAATCAATTTCTTGTTTTTTTTTATTCAAATGTGAACAAAGTTAATCCCGACCTAAGGCATGTGTAGATGTTAAGACTATAAAATCCTGAAATACCTGAATTGTCTCCCCTGTATATTTATAGAAAGTGTTTATACTCTATCCAACAAACAACACAGATAGAGTTTCGACTAAAATGGATCCCCATACATAATTTGATATTCAGGACGAATGAGGCTTTATTTAAATCAAATAGAGGACATCTATGAGGTGCTAGCTTGTGAACCTGTCAATTTTTGGTGTTTCTGCATTCACATTATTGATTTGGTTTTTGTTTGCAGCTAAGGCGTGTGATCTGGAAAAGATCCACCTGGATGAGAAAGCTTTCCGCTGGCAGCACAACGAGGACCGCATGGCTGTGGAGAAACTGTCTGACGGCATCCGCAAGTTTGCTGCTGACGCCATCAAGCTGGAGGCTATGATCAAAGTAAAAATAACTTCTTTTTTATGTAAAATCATGCACAAATGATTCCTAAGGGGTTATAATAAAATTGTTTTTACAGGAGAAAATGCTCAGTGTGAAAAACGGCCAGTAATGGAAGGATCTGGAGTGTCCAGCTGCAGTCGATGAGGTACAGGGTCCAGAGAAGATCCCCTCTTTTTCCAGATGCCCAGGAGAAGTTCCAAGTGCCGGAGGAGCATCCTGTACCCTCTGCTCAAACTCCAGGGACCAAGCTCCTTAAATGCCTCTCTTCTCTGAGGGTGGGACTGCTTTCTGACCAAATATAAATAATTACTTTAATGGGTGTTGGATGTAATAAAATGGCTTAATATTCATCTGAAATTTGCCCTGAAAGGTGATTTTTAATTTAAGAAACAAATGTCTTAGACTTGGATCATTATTTGAAGGGACAGTAGAAACTTTTTAACAGTGTAAGAACAAAATGTTTTTTATCAACTCGGATATTTGCTCCAAACAGTGTATGAAAGGTAATTGTATCGTTATTTCTGCAAATAATAATAAAGTTCACTCTTGATAATTTTCGTTTCCGTCTTGATCTTGTAGCTTTTGTTGTGAGACTGCGTTCAGCACCACTGGGTTGAAGTATCTTAATGCAGACTGTGACGATAAAAATATGCAGAGCATTTTGAACAGAGTACAGGATCCAGCTCTTGTTCGCTAGCCCCTCCTCTTGACATGCAACTATTGTACAGCCTCGTCACCAAGCCCTGGTCCAGCCTGTTTAACTCCATTCTCTGCCCAAATTTTAGCTAAGTAACACCTTTCTTTTCAAGACATTGCGGAAAAGCACCTTCATTAAACACAAGCTGAACTTGAAGAAAACAGGCCTGTAGCTGAAGGTAAATGGATCAGTTTAATGTTTTTAAGTTTATTGTAATTTGAAAATTCAAGATTGTATTTGATGGTAATGAAACTGAGTTGTATTGATAAGACTTGATGGTATCTGTACAATAAAATGTTAATGACATTAAGACTTGGGTAGCTATTAGTGAAATGTTCCTTTGTCAAACGTAAGATAATTTTCATACTGGAACAATAGAGCAATGTGAACAGAAAGTAAAGCAACTCGGTGACGGGTGACAGGTTAGCAAAAGAAGTGAAGGTGTCAAGTTCTGAGGAGTAAAATTCAAACTAGTTTGTCCAAAAAGTCTTCTGTTTAAAAACTACATTTTAAGACTCATAAGAATTTACTGACTTTTGACAGCTGGCTAAAATAAACTTGTCACCTGAACCTCTAGGATGGAAGTGACCTTTCAACAAAAGCTCAACCATCTAAAACCCTATTTATAAGAAAAATTGTATGGGGGGGAAAGCTTTCTGTTCTTGTGTAATGTGAAGTTTTACTGGTGTATTGAACCAAAATTCAGTTTTATTAGTATAAAATTTGGGACTATACCATTAAACATTTCTCCATTTAGGGGTAAGGATATTTACAAGAAGCTTAAGATGTGATTGTCTTCCCTATATTAAACAAAGAAATTTCTGTGATATATTTTTACCTACAATAATTAAGACAAAATGATAAAATGGACATAATACCCCCAAAAGTGTATGGGGGTATTTACAGAGATAAGAGCTGTATGTTTATCCTGAAACTGAAAATAAAAATTATAAAGCTAAACCGACAGGTTTTGGAAAAGTTTTCACAACAAATTAGCATAATTTAAATTAGGTATTTGATGTCTTTGAATTTTTAAATAGTCTTAAAGTGTTTATGATCTGCCTCAAACAATTAAAATTGTCCACACTGAGTCTTGTAACAAATTATTTATGGATGGGACATTGCATATTTTTTTTAATGAAATTGCAAAACCTCTGCTTTATATTTTCAGCTTTATTTTAGTGGTGAGGGGTGGAGAATGTAATTATTGAAATAATTATGAAACAGTTGCAAAAATATAAAGAACACTTTTAATGTGGTTGACTTCAGCTTTCAGAAAAATTTAAAGTTTCCAGCCTTTCTCTTCTTTAGAATCAAGAACCAATAGTAGCAGTTCTACTAAAACAATTGTTTGGAACCAAGAGATTAGTTTTAAGGTTGAGTTGATCTGTTAGTATGTTCTGGTTGTAAAATGGAAAAAAGGCAAATAGTACTAAATAGTACTTTAAAACAGTGCCACGGGTTTTAAAGAGGTCAACTCTTGAACTGATTAAGTCTGACACCACAGCAGTGAGAATTAAATTGTTTTATATTGCACCAATTCGCAACAAATATCTGATGAAAAATTCTCAGTTCATACAGACAGATTCAAATCCCAGTTATCAAACAATGTAGTCAAATTCAGCCTTTTGTTTCATTTTTTGCACATTTTTGTACTTTCATCTGGGCTCTACTCCTAGAAACAGTCCAAGCTCTCAAGAAACCCCCCCCCAAAAAAAACAATACCCCGCAGTAATGGGGAGTTTTTAAAATCTCCCCAACATGATGCCACAATTGGGGTCGCTGCATTTCACCTAGAAACCCAGTAGGTATCCAGCATGTTTGGTCTGCTGGTTTTACCACTCCATATAATACCCGTACAATGGCTGCTGGAAAAAACAAGTGTTTCTTCTGATTCTGGGTCTGACTCAGAAGCAAAGATGTACGATTGTAGAACAGCGCATCTGTTTGCAACCATTTTCACATGTATGAATGAATGCTTTAAAAATGTTAACATGTTTTATTTATTACATTCATAATATTTAAACCTACAACTTGTTCAAAATAAATCATAATATGTCCCTTTTAACATTTGTTTCTAACCATATCCTACATTATTTAAAACCATGTAAGCTTTGATGTGGCACATCACACACTCTGGATTGCACATCGTAGTCATCTTAGTGAGAGCAGTGGAGATCATTCCTCTCAGCCTTTGTCATTGCTCTCAGCCTAATCAGAACAGCTCCCATTATCTCTTTCATTTTCTTGAAGATCCAGTAACAGCCTAATTCACTCTGTCTTCTCACAGACATTAAACAGCAGCTTGTTTTAGATGTACTCTTTATCCTGGGTAGACTTACACTGCCTTCATGTTTTTGTAATACCCGAGTTGTAAGACAATTATCCATCGTTTGTTGTTGAAATGTAAACAGTTTGTTGCCGTCCATCAGACTCCATGTCTTACTGAGGAGCTGACATGCTGCATAGACTCAAACTGGATGTCCTGCTGCAGTGGCTGATTCTCTTCCTGTTGAGTCCAGCATACGAAGCCTCGTCCCTGGGCCTCACAGTGCATGTTGTGCCTCTCGAGGACAATGGAGGGAAAACGGTAGGCAAAATATTCCTCTCTTCTAAAAGAACTTTTATAGGCACTGTCTTTAAGCAGGACCTACCTCTAAAACTGTGCACTGATATTAATGATTCATGTCCATATGCTAAAATTCAAGTTTTATGCCAAAGCATGTCATTTATACTGCACTTTTGTTTTTATATAAGCTGTATTTTAAGTTGCTCTCCAAAAAGCAACTGTGCATTATTTCTACAGTATTCCTGTAAAAATAATGTACTTCTCAATTTAAGACTAATAAGAAAGTTAATCTGAAAGAACTATGCAGTAGAATTTATAATTTTGTCCCTTTTCCTCTTGCAGGTTCGGGCTCATTTTAGCGTCATTACTCCCTCTCCTTGTCCTGATTTATCAGCAGTCTGTGCAGCAGGAGAGGACTGTCAGGCCCACCGCACCGCCCTACCTTTCAACTACACCAAACCCAGCCCCGCGTGGTGTGTCCGCCAGTGGCAGAAAACCGTACCTAGCAATTACAATACCTTTCTCAAATTAGGGTATGAAATCTCAATTTTTCACTCCCAAATTGTAAATAGGCATAAACTAAGACTCCCAAAATGTTTTATATATTCTTCAAAATGTATAATACTGAAAATGCACACAGAATTTGAAATTGTTAGTTTTATTTTAGTTTCCAATTTTTAAAGCACTTGGAATGCATACATTTCTTCAATACGTAATGACTTCTTAACAGTCAAAATCCGAAATACACTCAGTTTCATTTCTTCTGAACATCCTTTATCTGACTACGTCTTCCTCTGTTTTCATTAATTCCAGATGGGTTTTTATTTAACTGTTCAAGTAAAGTCAAGTAAAAAAAGTAAAATATTTTTTCTAATGCTCCTTTATTATTTCCTTTAGATCACAGACAGAGTTTTACGTCTCGATAAATGCAGACCCAAAGATTCGGGCGAATAATGGAAAACTCAACAGGCCTCCTTTTGTGGCTCTCCCTCCTCCACTGAGGTAACACATTCATCTACTACTAACAACTTCTTCACAGTGACCAAGATTTACTGTAAACTACGTTAAATTAAGCTCTATACAGGTCAACAATTTAGAGGACCAGAAAAAGCCCACATGTCAAAGGTTTATTAAAGCCTTAAAGTTCTCAGTTATTCATCTACATTGGAATGCTGCCACTATAGTTGAAAACACCTGTTTCGAATCTTGAAGTTGTTTACTTCATCACTGTCATTGGACCTCAACGGCTAAATCTCAAGTTAAAAGCAAAGTTAGGCCAAAATGTTACCAAATGGCTTTGTTATATTTTTTAAAGTCTGAATCTATATCTAAATTAATCTTTCTGCTGCCTGTACATTCTCAACAATTGATCTGCTTAGACACTGAATTATTACTTGTTGCTGACACTAATTTTATTACGACTGTGCTGTTGGATCAGGGCCGGTGTGAACTGTCCCGTTGGCTTCCATATCTCAACAAAGGATCTGGATGGGGACAAAGTCCGGTGCCGCTTTGCTCGTGCCGACACTGGAGAGTGCCGGGACTGTTTTCCTCACAATTTCCTGGAACTGGATGAGGTGAATATTCTGGGTTTCATAAACTGAAAGATGTTTATCATATTTTCAAGTAGGATATGGTCTTCACCAGTTCTAAAATTGTTCAACACTAGATCATCATCATCAATGTGAAAACTACTAAAGGGACACAATAAGCCGTTTCTAGGTGTGGAGCCAACATCTGTGTTTTCAAACAATACCAGGACAGAAAGACATCAACATTGACCTTAGAGAAGCTAAAGATGGTTACCGTACTCATAATGTGAAAGGGCAATTTAAAAATATAGGAAGTCCTACATACTACAGTGACAAAAAGCATCATAAAGAAAACATAACGGTTGCTGACTGTCCCTTCTACAAACACTGAACTTATCAAGTGGACATATGTTTCCAAGCTAAATATCAGAATTGTAAAAACTTCTGTGTGTTTTGGACACTTAGGATTTAAATAACTATGTTTTCCTCATTATTCTAGTAAGTTGCAGCTCTTTGGTTACATATCCTGTTACTAAATGTTCATCTTCGCCTTCCAACCAATCAGATTATTGACTGCGTAGCTCCAAATGACTGTTTTCACAGACTAAATTGAGAAGTCCTCACCACATTTTGTCTATGTGTTCATTTCTTCATCTCACTGCTTAGCTGAGTTGTGTAAAAGTTTCTAGGAAGAAACGCGTTAAGAAATCGTGAAGCACCAGCTACCTGCCAAAGCAAATTTTTGTCATGTGACAAATAAATATTTTTGCAGTAAAATAAGGTTCTGATTGCACATTTAGTTCTCTCAGTTGATACCTAAACATCTTTGATCTATGAGATTTTGAAATAATTCAAGTAACCTGTTTGTGGATTTTTATGTTGTAAACTTCTAACCTGATTTTCTGCAGAAAGCTTGTCTTGTTCATCAATACTCTGTCATACTCTACAAACTGCTTGGTGAAACTTCTTTTTAACAGGCGAGCTGCACTCTGACATTCACTGGAAAAGCAGCTGCAGGACAATACTTCATCTACTTGATGGCAGAGGACCTGATTCCCTCTCCTCCAACGAGACAGCTTTTAAACAATTCTCCCCTCAGCTCTGTTCCTGTTCACCTCTCTCTCACTGGTGAGTCTGTTCCTCACATGCAGCTACATAAAAAAAACAAAGTACATCCTTGTTCAGCTCCAATTACACTTCAGGTAAAAATATCTGATCCTCAGTATTGAGCAATCCTCCGATTACCAACTACGAATTATAGAATACTACGTCATAAAAATGTTCTGCGTAGTTTGGAAAATGCTCTTTTCTTTCTGACCAAATATATGCTGTTTTAAAGTCACTGATTATGTATTTCCATCCTGGCATGGTGTTAGAGCAGTGTACTGAATGTTCTAGAATGGCACAAAAAAAAATCTTTCTCTTTAATAGGCATGCTGGTTCACCTTAAGCTTTTTAATTTCTTCTGAAGCTGGAAGAGTGGGGTTACTTTTCATTCTACTTTTTCATTTCTGCTTAGCCTTCTTGAGGTAATGATGACAGAATTATGTTTTGTGCTTCTGATGATTTATTTTCATAACTACACATTCAGTAGAAATGTATTAGTAGTTAATTTTGTCCTGATGCCTGACTAGAAGGTGACTGGCATGGTTCATTTTCTTTTTTGATACATTAGTACATAATTATCCCTGAATCAACTTGGAACTGACAAAGTTTAAATTCTTTATTTTGTGTTTAACACCAATCATATCTCGAGTTTTGCTTCAACTGAATATTTCTTATGATTAAACAAATTATCTTGCCATCAAAAATATAATAAGCGTAATACTTTTGTTCCAGCACATTTTTGCAGCAGTCATCTCTGTGCTTCACAAGGAAGAACATTTTTGAGAATAATAATGTACATTAAATGTACTGATCAGCAATTTTCTTCTCTGTTCTACTGCTGTATCTCATCTTTTTTTCTTTCCTTCTTTAATCAGAACCTTGATCTCAGCAATCAACAATGGATGGTTTCCTTGATTCTTTATACATTCAGATGCATTTCCTCTTATGTCCACCTTTTGTGGTCACCTGTGATACTATCTGAGGAAAAATACTAATATTTGCAAACATAACTATAATGCAAAGATTAATCTTTTACTCCAGGAATAACAACAAATCTATTTCAGCATATATTTAAATAAACAACAATTATTTTCTTTTGCTAATGCCTGATGTTAACCTTATCACATATCAAAGGTGTGCAACTTTTTTTTCATTAAATTATTTTGCAGGAACAATGAATCTGTAGGGGTATCAATAACTATGTCTTTGTCTGCATCAGTTTCTTAGATAAAAAGTTGGTTAAAAGCATCTGATAATGAATGTGATCAAATTTAAAAAGGAGGAATATTACCAGGATAGCTTATTTTTAGATCTTTATTCTTTTAAGTAGATTACTGTTTGTCTTAATTTCATCCTGAAATTGCAATATTTGAAGCTTTTTAATACATCTCTGCTGTCCCTCAGTGGAGGAGTCGGGTTCAGGCTGCAGTTATAACCCCCTGGTCCTTGATGGGACCCCAGAGAGAGACTCTGTGCAGTTCGTCCTGCCGTTTCAGGAGGTGAAATTCAATGCTAACTACAAGTCTGACCTGGAGAGGTGCGTCATCAAAAAGCCTTTAATATTTTCTTCCTGTAAAAGTGTTTAGGGTGTGGTGTTGTTCACTTAAGACATAACAAGAGCTTACCCAACAGCAGGAAAATATACTTTGTTGTTTTATTGTCACTGATGCAGTTTGTTGGGTTTTTTATGTAGAAATTGTAGCATTATTTAACCTGAAAATTCCTACTGTTTAAGCATTTAAAACTGATCCAATCTTTTTTTAAACGATTGTTTGTATAAGATCTCAACTGTACAGCAAAAAATGAACAGCCCTGAAAGTTTAATTAATGTTTCACTAAATGTTAATGGATGCAGACTCCTTCATACATACTGTATCTGTAGCTTTCTAAATAAAGCTTTGTTTTTTTCTTTTTTTATATAATTTCCTTATCTCGTTTAGAACTAAAAAAAACTCCCCATATTTTACCTTTAGAGCTCTCACATTATGATTCTCAGAAACCTGATGAATCAAAAGACCTGACATGGCTTTCTTTGTTGTTTTGCATATTTGGGGATCAGTCGTCACAGAAATAATACTCATGAACTTACTGTGCCTCAGATGAATTACATATGTCGATATAGACAATAGGTTTATCTTTAAATAACAACCACTGTTGAGCTTTTTATTTTAATATTTTAAATATAAAACTTTTTTATGTCTGCATTGGGTGAATGACACCATCTGATTAACTCGTGTGGTTGTTGCCACTTTAAAGCTTATAATAAAAAGGCTGCTGTTCTGGTAGAGTTTTGCCAGAAGCCCAGGGAACGTTGTTTTTGCTCTCTTGCAGTGTTTTGGAGATAGCGGTGGTCGGCCCCCCTGACCTGTACAGAGTCGGCTTTGCCTCCATCAGCAGCCTGGCGAAACTAACTATGGCCTGGATTCGCTCTGAAAACAACCTGACCCAGCTTTTGCCTGTCTGCTTTGTTGCAAACACCAAGAGGTTTGTTATTAACATGTGAAATTCTCAATTATTAACAATTTGAACAGTGTTTGATACTGTAAATTTTGATATCCATTTTCAGGTTTGTGAAGTTCTTAGCAATTATTTTACTTTCTACAAAGTTAAAACAAAGCTGTAAAAGTTTAGTATTTATTTGTAGTATTTCTTTTCTTGATGTCATCTCCTTCATGCTAAATTTCCTTTGCCCTTTCCACACAGATATTTATATTTTCTAAAAATCATTTCTTATGTACAGTTGTTATGGAACTCTTATTACTTTAGTGGTACATTTAGCCAAATATAGACCAAAATATTTGCAGACTGTAAAATGATCTATTCTATTCTTCTTGTCTTTCCAGTTTTCAGTCACAGCTGCGATGCGTGTGGCTGTATCAAAGTAAGACTCAGAAAAGAATAATGATGGTTATCAGGTTTAGTAAGCCTCTCCAGCATGGTTTCATTTGTACAGACTTCTAAAATATGTTTGTTTTTTGTTTCAGGGGAAATGAGGACTCTGCCTGATGGAACTAGTTAAGTTACTGTAACATTTTGTTAAATTCCAGTGTTGTGTGTGTGAGATGAATGTTAATTGTGTCTGTGACAATGTTAAACTAATGAACAATCTGCTGGTGGTATTTCCTTGTAGAGCTGAGGTGTAATCAGACACAGATGTCTCTGCTGCTCCCTGTCACCTCCCTCACCAACGTCGACCTGGATGAATTACAGCTCAACAGCCCCACCTGTCCTGTCACCCACAACACAACACACTTGACTGCACACATACCATTAGGTGGCTGCGGGACAAAGGCTGTGGTAAAATGTCTTTTTCCTTGTTGTTGTATATTTTCAAAAACCTTTTCAAATAGCAAACATCTAGGCACATCTTTGCTTTAAATCTACAAATTTGCAGAGTATGCTTATAGAGTCTTAGACTGACCGAAGTTGGCATACAGACATCCTGAAACACACAAAAAAATATTACATTTACATATAAGTATATTTTTAATTCATAGGGTTTTAAAAACTGCAATTTGTAAATTTTACAAAAATATTTTTTACAATTCAGGTTCCCTGAAGTTAGATTAGTGAAGGTTTTGAAATTGGTTCAAAGGAAGGAAATGAGCACTCAAAATCTTTTTATTGAACAACCAGAAACTATATAAAAAGGTAATTTTTCTTTTTATTTAGATTTGATTGATTATGCATGTTAGCTTAAAGGAAGAAAAGAAATACTTGGCTTAAAGATATGTTTTCCGACCTAATATACATTTCGGTTTGTAGTGTATGTTCAAATGTGGAAAGAGATAAATGACAAAATGTTCATGTGTTTGTGCATTAAAAGACAACAGACTATTTATAATATATGAAAAGTAAAATATTTGGAAACAACAGAGATATGCAATACAAGCAGAAAGTTTTTTTTAAAAAATAAGTTAAAATTGAGCATATTATAGTGCAGAAACTGGCATGAGTGTTAACACTTATTGAGTTTCTTGGTAGGAGTGATGGTTATAGATTTTAAATGAAAACTTCTGCAGAATCTGATGATATTTGTATTGTTTAGTCTGTGAGAAAGAAACAAGGTCTCTGATTTAATGAATGCTTAACTTTTAACAGTCTCAGTACATATTTTTTTACTTACCCAAATCTAGTCATAGATTATTACTTTTTGTCACGTCACTTCAAATACCAAAATGTTTAGCACCAATAAAATGTTATCCTATATTGTTTGTTTTCAGCACTCTGGTACAGAATTGATTTTTACCAACACCTTGAAAAGCGTGCATCACACCATGATCAGCCGCCGGCCCTCGCTCATCCTCCCTCTGGCCTGCCGGATCCCAGGAGCGCAGGTCAAAGGGCCGCAGTATGCCGCCGGCATGCCAACAGAGAGGGAAACATTTGGCGAGGTTATGGTCTGGTTAGAGTTTCACCTTCCAGGACAAGGGCCTATGGCACGACTCACATCCACTCCCAGGTTTCGTTCCAATTTCTTGTCATCTCCAAGATTTCGTCGGGAGACAGGTTCAAAAAGCAGCACCTCCAATAGCAGCACTCAAACTGGTCTCCAACTTGACGAAATGGTCAAGCAGTTGGACCTGTATGTGATGTCTAACTGCAGTATTGATCGAGCTGAGATGATAGTGACAGAGTGTATGGAATCTGAGACGGAGGACTTTACAGACAGCCAATCTATCATGGAAAAAGGGTAATATGTTTTATCAATCAGTTTGTACAGTGCCCTTTATTGTTCTTCTTATTATTATCCTAATTATTTACATCCCACTGAAATTTGACAGATACTGAATGATGTATCCTACATAGAAGGAGACTTTAAAACAGATCCTTTGATTTCAATTTCTGTATCAGGTGCATGATGTCCAACAACACACTGGAGATTATTACAGAACAAAAAACTTTCAAGATTTACCGTCTGGATATAAACACAATGGCAATCTCTGGAACAAAGGTCTGGAATCCCATTCAACATTTACGTCACGTCTTATGCTTTTTTTCTGCCCATTTCAAGTCTTTAATTATTTTTTATTTTATTTTATTTTATTTTATCTACAGTTAGATGATGTGAATTAAATACTGGTTTAAATAAATACTGGTTTTGAATTAAATACTTTGGATTAAACTGGAACATTTCTGTGGCTTTAGAGTCCAGTTAATTACTTTACAAACTTCAATACATTTTATTTGAAGTTTTATGTCGTAGACATATATGAACCAGTTGATAATTGGGAAATGAGTGGAAAAAGGACTAATGGTTTTAATTTTTTTTTTTACAAACAAAAAGTGACAATGTACTCTCTTTACTCTGATTTCCCAAAAATTAAACCCAGTGCAGCCAAGTTCTTTCAGATGTATCTAATAATTAAGGAATAAAAATATCACTAAGACCAAGAAACTTAAAAAATTTCCCAAGTTTTGAGCATGAAGCTGCTGTTCATTTGATTATAGAAATATATCTTATTTTTGTTAATTTAGGTGTACCAGATTAGAATAACAAGAAAAGAAAACTCTTTATTTCCATAAAAATTACCAAAATAAAAACTTGTCTCGCTTGTAACCTTTTAAAAAGAACAAACGGAAAATCTCCACAAGGTTTGATCAGTATATTTTATAAATGTGCAGAACTTTAATGAGAAAAATGAAAACACGAGTAAAAAAAAGAAGATATAAGAAGAAGGCCACTGCAAAAATCTGGAAAAAACTGAACTCTAGAACTATTTTTTTCTTTGCAAAGGTTTACATTTCTAGATATGTAAAGCTGGACTATTTGGTTTGATAAAGTATTGACTCAGAGGGACTAAATATAAATGCATACTTTTGTTATATTTATTGGTAAAAATTCAAAAATCCATATATCCTTTTCTTTACACTACATATTTCGGCAGTGCTTGGTGTTGAGCTACCACATAAAATCCTAGCCAAATATATTAATACATATAGTTTTCTTTTCTTGTCTGCATTTACTATGTTATATTTTAAAATAAACATTTTTTTCTATTTGATCTTTCTGTTAACTTCAGCTTTTTGTATTTCCAGATGTATATTGAATGCAAAATCAACCTGTGCATTGCCACCAGGCCCTCTGATAAATGCCCTGATCTGTGTAGCAACTCAAGTAGTTCTAGCATGCTGGTTGACAGCGTGTTCACTAGTACATACTCTGTCCGCTCTGGGCCTGTGAGTCTCCTGGTCGCTGATTTTGTGGACAGAAATACCACTACAACCAATCCTCCTCCAAGCAATTCTTCCTCAGCTCCTGGGCCAAACCCCTCACAACCACCTACTACGCCAGGAAGTACTCCACCAGCTTCTCAAATTCCCAATGTAGCCAGTACAAATACAAATACTACTGCATCTCAAGGTAAGAGATCAACTTCAATGCTTCAGTTCATTGAAGCATTGTATGCTTCAATGAACTTCAGTTGATTAATACAAGACAATTTATGAAATTTTTGTCATATTAGTGTCTCACACTGACAAATTACTACAAAAAATTGGAAGCTATTGCATTTTTCTAACATTGCTGTGCCAGTTTAAAAAAAAACTACAGTTATACCAAAATATAATCATACCGCTGGCAGACCCTGTTTTATATTAATCTTTTTATTTTACCAACATTTCTTCTGATTGGAAGTAAAATTATTTTCCTAGATTTACTCAGCCAGAGTTCCAACTTAAATTAGATAGAGAATCTGTGGCTGGAGCTAAAGATTAAGGTGACGACCATCTAAACTGAAAGCTCATTGTCAAATTACCAAAACAAATATTTCAAACAGTTGTTAAAAGCTGCAGTAAACATGTTTTTTGTTATTTAAAGGAATAAACAATTTATGCTCATTTCATCAGTTCCATCAGTTTTTCTGTATTGTGTTTAAACAGGAAATTCTATGTTCTGGCAATGTTTTTAAGATGATAGTAGGCTGATTTAGTGACAGACTCCATGTGGCTGCCAAAATTTAGATCACCGTCCAAAACTACACCAAAGATCCTTGGGTTGTGGTCTTTAGCGCCACTCGGTCTCGTTGAGCACTGACCTTGTTCATAAGTTTTTAGACAAAATCTGAAAATTTTTGTCATATCTACAATAATCTGGAGGGGGAAAAAACATATATTTAATTACTGTTTGAGAGATACCTGTCTTGTTTCCTATCAGAAACAATATTTTCAAGCAACTGACTTGAATAATTTCAAAGCAAAATCAACCAGGGGTATGGATAGTACTGTGTTTAGTTACCATTTAGATTTATAACACAAATCTAACCCTGTATCCAACTCTTGTCATTTTTCCATGTGTAGCTCCAGAAGTGGCCACATCCAGAACGACTGGTGTGATCCTAATGACTATCGCCATGCTTCTCCAAATGACCATCCTTCAATAAAAAAGCTGCTGGATAAAGACCTGTCAGACAACGAAGCACAACATGTTTTTGTTATGGAACTTTGGAGGATAAAAAAAAAACTGCTCCAGATTAAACTGACAATAGAAGTACAGCTACACTATTTAGTTATTCATCTTTCCCTAGCTCTGTCTTTAAAAAGAAATGTAAAATGCTTTTTTAATTATTTCACAAAATTTGTTAAACTTATCTGATAGAAACACATTGTTCATCAGATAAATTTCAATATAACACTGGCAATGTTAAGAAAGCCAAATAATTACCTTAAGCCAAATGAACTATGTTTTCAGTTGAGCAGATAAAAAAAATTTTGTTCTTCGTTTCTCCTGCTCCCCCCCCCACATATTTTACAAATGTGATCATTATGTTTGAGACTTTGTTTTCCAAATTTTGTCTTACCCATTATACTGAAAATGTGCATACATGCTCACTTTCCTTGAAATTTTTTTTTTTCTTATATTATAAATCATTTACATGGTATTGCTATATGTTGTTGATAATAAATACTTCTACAAACATTGAAATATATTAATGTTGACTTTTGTTACAAAGCTGTTTTAGCATGAATGAAAAGTAAAACGCTACAACGAATGCAAAATTGAATGCACTGATCTTTAGGCTTTTTTTAATTAAAAACAACTTAAAATGAAGAAATCATAATTTTAACATATTTTTTAATGTATTATTGTCACATTATTTTACACGGCGTGAAAAAGTGTCCTTTTAGAGATTTATTTTGTTTTGTCACACTTTTTGTCACAAAGGTTTCAGATTATTGAATTTAATAAAAGCAAGTAAAGTCTGCAGTGCACTAGATGTTTTTCTGGGTACTTTGTGGACAAAGATAACCTTACTAAATGAAAAAAGCAGTTTGCAATAATTATTGTTGATCTTATTGTGTCATTTTGCAATTGGATTTAAGTCTTGACTTTCTAATTCAGGTTTTTCCTTAAGTTAAAGGCCATGTTCATTATTCATCAATAAAAATATATATATATACTGGACATAAACGTGATCAGTTCAGTGTGAGTTCCAAGGCCAGAATCCCTGCTGATGAAAAAAGGTCTGTCTCACTTTTATCAAAAAAGCAAAAAAACCTCTTAATGATCCCACAGACCTTTGAGAAAATAAAGATCTGTCTTATCTCATTAGTCTATTCTGTAGACTAACGAGACAAAAATATTACTTTTTGGAACATGTGCACGCTGTTACACCTGGTCTAATAAAACATGCAGCATTTCTGAAAGGGAATTGCCATCACAAAAATCTCATGGAGCGCTTCCAGCAACTATCCCTTCTGCATTAACCATCAATGCACTTATGGGGTATAAAGTTGGCCACTATTTGGAAGATTCACTACAGCTCAATATTTTTTCTGTTCGTGGGTCATGGCTCTCTCTGTGTAGTTCGCTGGAGTCCCAAAGCCATATATATATTTCTAATCCTTTTTAGACTGAGACATGTCAATGTCTTTGGTTCTGATCAAATTTCTTTAGATCATGGCATTTCCAATGTTTATGTTGTAAGACATAGTATAATTTAGTTAGGGATTTCTGAAATCAGACCAGATTACTATTCTATTACTACCAGAAATCAGGTCTGGATCTGTCTAGTGGAACAGAACTTGGGAACATGTCCCCCCTTAATATTAACACTTTTAATATTAAAACACTTTTTTAATATTAAAAAGTGCTTGATTCAAAACATCCAACAAACCTGTAAAATACTTTTTAACTGTGCTGTATGTTTTAGAAGTTTTCTATTGTCTTGATTTTGTCTTCTCTTTCCGCATAAAATACTGCAAAATAATGTTTTTTACATCAACTTATGCAATATTTATAAGTATCAGAGGCGTGAAGGATGAGTGGGGTGTCTTTTGCACCTCTACGGCCACATGCACATCGGGAACTGATCCGTCCCTGTCTGCATGAAAATCTATTTGACAGCTATCCTCGCACTTTACGCGCTCATAACCCTTATTTTGATGCCTTTAGAGAGATTGTTGCTCACTAGCATTACTGTATTTGTTTTCATTCTGGAATTCTGACCAATCCCAGCTCAATGTGGGCGGAGACTTTGCCGCCTTCACAGCAGACCACGCCCCTATGTTCAAGGAACAGCGCTTCATACATACACTGTTGTTAGCGACGTAGCCACTACAGTCAGTTACATTTCTCACATTTACGTTTGCCAACGCTTCTCAAAACTTTCCTTCTTTTTTCATCACCGCCTGATAAATGCTGGAGTAGCAGTTTTCCAGTCGGGGATCCTATACATCGGAGTGCAAAATTGTAGTTGTTGGCAACCGATCCAGGTAAGTTAATTTATGTTAGCCGAGGGTTCCTGTGGTAATGGGGTTTGGTTGTTGTGCTAAGGTAGCCAGCAGCAACATAACCTTGCCGAAAAGATTTAAAAAATAAGCAGGCGCCAGTCGCTTTTCGGCTGTGATGGAATCGTGTCGCTCTGTTTTATTCCATCTTAAAACTGAGGAATTCAGCAGCGGTAACGTTAGGCTGCAGCGCCGAGAACTTACTGAAGCTAGTCGCCAATGAGGCTAGCAACGTGAATTAGCCGAGAGGCTAGCGTTAAGCAGGCTAACCTGATGTATTTTACTGTTAGTTGGTTTTTGCGTTTTCTACTTCAATGTTTAAGTGAGTTTTGTTAAGAGGCTATTGTTGCTGAAAAAGACTGTTTTTGGAAACTTTATCAGCAAATTTAACGCTTATTTGAACGTGTGTGCGACGTTTGAAAGCGCAAGCTTTAGCCTGCTAGCTTGCTAGCGGTCTTCGTGAGCTAACTATACTTAAGATTTGCTAAATGAATGACTATCAATATAACTTAATTCAGACACGGTGGTGTGCTGTTTACGAAAAGTGACAATTAAAATGATCGATTACTGTACGACTGTAAGTAAGTTTTCTTACATGTCTTCTACCCAGCAGAGAGGAGAGGGTAATGTCAGTTAAGCTCATCAGATGTTTGAATAAAGTGCTCTTTCAGGAATAACCCGACAGTGACAAGTTAGTACTTTCTGGTTCTGTCTCGCTGCCAACTTATAGACACCATCATAACTTGCTTGCCACATAAACTGAAACGGACGAAAGTCAACGTCAGCCTTCAGACCAGCGAAAGCGGTCATCTTGCCGAAAACGGATAGCTCGGTGTTTAGCACGGAGGGGGAGGGGAGATGAGAGCGCTGCAGCGAGCGACAGTGCCAGCAAAAATGGAGGCATAAATCGGATAAATGTTCGGTTTTTTTGTTGCGCTGCTGTACTGATATCGCAGCCTTTCGCCGTCTGGCGTGTTTGCTTCTCGTTTCGAAGAAGAAAAACCGAAGCTAGATGTGACAAAGACACACTAACTGCGACTGAAGCGTTTGCGCTCTAACACCGTGTTCTTCCCAGACGGTGGCGTAGAGCAATGAGGCACAAAGACTACCCTCCTCTGGCTAAATCCGATGACGTTTACTTAGGGACCGTCAAGAAATTACTTTCTATGTATAGCTGTGCTATTTTGAAAAAAACAAAAAAAACAACCCGTAAGATATGTTTAAAGCACGAAGGAAGGCTTGAATAACTAATGTAAAATAAAATAGGTTGACCAGTATCTGGTGCCACTGGAAAAGGCAGAAAACAAGTCATATCTAGACCAATGTAAAGGGATGGGAATTAATGTGCAGCCACCTAATCAATAACTCAATCTCCAATAAATATTAAACTAAACAGCAATTATGAGAAATTATAAGTTAGAAGTAGAAAAATATTGAAACAAAATCACATCTGCAAAAGCTTTAAAAGAAATAAAAATTGTACATTTTACAAAGTTTATCTGTGTATGGTAAAATGGACGCAGTTGAAATTCTGTGATTGTTTAAGATTGTGATGATGATATTGGTAGAAATTATCTTCTTCACTTTTCACTCATTGTCATGATCTCCAAACCATTTGGCATTTTTTTTTAAGTTGTTAAAAGTTTAATTTGCTTTTACTATCAAGTTTACTGAAATTCAATACAATATATATACATATTTTTAATTTAGTTTTGATATTGCTGAAATAGTTTGCACTGTAATGTATTTTATGTCTTTTCGTAACATTTGTAAGGCGTTAATTTAATTTTGTTTGTCTTAAAAAATAACATAATGGCTGTTTTGTAATGTCTCTAAATGATGATTTAATTGTAATGTTTGGTGTGGACCCAGGAAGAATATTCGCTACTATGATGTAGACAAATGGGATCCTTAAATAAACAAATACATGATTGGCATGTAGATTGTGCTTCCTCACTACTTAGGATGCAGTACAGTCTAGAATCTAGACTGTTGTTATTGAAATGTCGATTGCAATTTAGTGTATTGTGCAGTCCTACTTGCTACGAATGACACCTATCCTATGAATCACTGCCAGCTCAAAAATATTTCTCACTATGTCACTAATAATAGGCTAATAATCCAGCAACATGGTCACTGTTTGCTGAGGTGTGTCAGGGGGCATTTGTAGATTTGGTTCACAGTTTTAAATCTTGCACTTCCCTAATGACTACATTTAGAAAGTAAGTGAGAAAGTTTAAGAAGTATTCTTGTGTTTTTTCCTTTTAAGCTCTAGTAAAGTATGCTCTAGTCTGAGTATGTGTATACCATGAAGAGACGTGCAGAAGACCCAGAACCAATTTTTGTGCAGCAGCAACCACGCCGTCCCCCAGTTCAAGCTATTGGTGGAGAAGGCTTTCAGCGGGCCCTTGTCCCGGCCCCACCTGTTGTTGAGGCTGCTGCAGACACCATGCAGCCCTCAACTGGTATACAATACTCTCTGCCCCAGGCCTACCAGGTATGATATGAGGCAAATATTTACATTCTAACATTTTTTTTAAGTCAATAACAGTTAGAATCTTTCTCTTTATGCAACAAGTATTTACTTGGTTCTGTTCTATTTCTACCTTAAAGGTGCCTACTATGCCTCAAAGCACAAGTGGACATGGGCACAACAATGCTACACCACATATTGGCCCTCATACACATAGCCTGGCTGTGCAGTCTCCGGGACCTGCAGTGGTCCCAGGTCATGTTCATCCCCCCACACCCATAGCTTCAGTGCAAGGACAGCAGCAGCAACAGCAGTTTCAGCGGTTAAAGGTTTGAACAACCAAATGCTTTTGGCTTAAGATGTCAAAAAAAAAGAACCTTTGTTTGATAATGTATTTCCACAAAAAACAGAACAGGGAATATGCTAATATATATTTTAACTTTTTGCTTTGTAGGTTGAAGATGCCCTGTCTTATCTGGATCAAGTGAAACTGCAGTTTGGGAATCAACCTCAAGTTTATAATGATTTTCTCGACATAATGAAAGAGTTTAAATCCCAGAGGTCAGCTTTGTTTTCGTGGGTTGATTCTGAAAAAAACCCCCAAAGAAAAACAATAATACTTCTGTGTTTCAAATTCACATTCAGAATTGATGTTTTTGAGTTTAGTTAAAAGTACTTTAGATGATAATACGGTGTCATTGATCCTGTTTCTGCAGCATCGACACTCCTGGAGTCATTAACCGTGTGTCGCAGCTCTTTAAGGGCCACCCAGACCTCATCATGGGTTTTAACACTTTCCTGCCGCCTGGTTATAAGATCGAGGTTCAAACCAACGATCTGGTGAATGTAACCACACCTGGTCAGATACACTACATAACTCCTCAAGGAATATCGGTACAAAACATCCCAGCAACTGGAGGATCTAGCCAACCATCTAGCCTCCAACAACACCAGAGTCTCCCACAGACCAGCCAGCACACCACCACTACCCCAACTATCACCACTCAACCTGCTTTAAACAAAGCCAGCAAGGTGGAATACTTATTTACCTATCTGTTGATTGTAGTGGCTTGTGGTGGTTTAGTGGCATAACATATTTTTGCATTGTCGTTTCTCTCAGCAGCTTATTCAGTCTCCTGCCCACACACCCACCAGCCAGCCGAATCCATCCATCCCGTCATATGCCTCACCTCGTTCTCCTTCAGTTCAGCCCCACACTCCCGTCAGCAGCACCCCATCAAGCGGGCCACCTCTCCAGAACAACCAACCTGTGGAGTTTAACCACGCCATAAATTACGTCAACAAGATCAAGAACCGCTTCCAGGGCCAGCCGGATATCTATAAGGCCTTCCTGGAAATCCTGCACACTTACCAGGTGAAAAATATGAAATTTTAAAATCTCTAGAACTTCCGATGAACGTCCAAATCACTTCTGCTTTCTTTGGATTCTAAATGTTTTAGAAAGAACAGCGGAATGCTAAAGAGGCTGGGGGGAATTACACACCAGCTCTGACTGAACAGGAGGTTTACACTCAAGTGGCCAGACTTTTTAAGAACCAAGAGGACCTACTGTCAGAATTTGGACAGTTCCTGCCAGATGCAAACAACTCAGTGGTGAGTCTCTGAATGCAGCCACAACATTGTTATGCAAAACTAACTGGGTCAGTGTGTTATTAGTCACTGAATATCTAATAAAAAAATATCTTCACCCGTTAAATACCACTGGATCTTCAAAAGTTAAAGATTTAGAAGAAGAAATTTTAAATACGTACAGATTTTCCCAAATAGATCTTAAATTCCATTTAATTATGCCTTAAATTTGCTTGACATCAACATTAAATAAATTACCATACTGTGACTAAGTTAAATTATATTTAGCTGAAATAACTGGAATTTTGGAATATACATTGTAAATACAATGTTACCATGTAAAGGCCTTTTCCAACTGCACTATGACTCGCATACCAGAACCAAAAGTGCCAGCCCAGGTCAAGCAGGGTACAAAACTCTGAAGCTGGAATAATGTATGTTTTAAATTTAAATTATAATTGAAATTTAACTGAGATAAAACTTTCAACAATCTTAACCAAGCCTCAGAGTCTTTGTGGTTCAGAATTTCATAACAATTTATCCAGAAACATGCAAGACATTGTCTTTGTTTTGCATGCTTGAGAAAATTCTAAATCTTTAATTTGAAATTTAATGATTTAATTCAGATATTTTACTGAATGTTATATTTTGTTGAATTCCTTTTCATTTAGTTTCTCGGAAATGTTTTCTGACACAAAATTACTTTTGGATTTCTGTTCTTTTTCTTTTTTTATGTTTTATGTGTCTTTGATTGTGATGTGCACTTCTCTGTGTAGTTATTGGGGAAGAGTCCTCCAGACAGAGCAGAGTCAGTCCGTAATGATCACGGTCCCACAGTAAAGAGACCCTCGCTGAACAACAAACAGAGACTAAACCAAAATGGTCTGCCAATCAGGAGACCTGCTGGAGTGGGATCCACACCGCCTTTCAAGGTACACTAAGACATCTATCAGTTTTATGGATGTTTAGAATAAAATAAAGGTTGAACATTCTGTTATGAATTGTAGTTTAGCGAATGTTTAATTTATGAAACATGTTTAAACTTTTGCAGAAAAAGGCTCTTGTCATCGGTAAGGCCCACGGCATGGCTGAAGTAGGTAAACTCAGCACAAGCACTGAAACTATGTTCTTTGAGAAGGTCAGCTTTATTATATTTAATAATTCAAAAATTCTTGCTTGAAGTAAAATTTTGATGTTTATGATAAAGAAGTCATCTAAAATCCAACTTTCTTTGCTGAAACAATAAAATGCAGGTGAAGAAGGCTCTACGGAGCTCAGAGGCATATGACAACTTCCTCCGATGTCTGCACATCTTCAACCAGGAAGTGATTTCTCGCACTGAGCTGGTCCAACTGGTCATCCCATTTCTTGGGTAAATCTGTGGTTTCTTGGATACTTCTTGTACCTGTAGAAATTAATCTAGTAATGTTAACCTCAAGACTGTCCTTGTATTTTCACAGAAAATTCCCAGAGCTTTTTACTTGGTTTAAGAACTTCTTGGGCTACCGTGAATCTAGTCACGGGGAGCTGAGCCACGCAGAGAGTTTACCCAAGGAGCGTTCTACTGAGGGCATCGCCATGGAGATCGATTATGCTTCCTGCAAGAGATTGGGGTCCAGCTACAGAGCACTGCCAAAGAGCTATCAACAGCCTAAGTGCACAGGAAGAACACCGCTGTGCAGAGAGGTTAGAGATGAGTTAAATATGTCCCATTATGTTACCAAGACAACTTGATAAAAAGAAAAACAAACAGAAAAACATTTTCTTGTGTATCTTAAATCTGAGTCATTGCTGTCAGATACGCTTAGATATTCAACTTTTTTTTCTTTTCTGTGTGACAAAATGCCTACTGATCAGAATAAGAAATTAAATAAATGAAATTATTTGATCCTTTATCTTTTAATCTGAATTAAATTCTTTGTTTTAGGTTTTGAATGATACATGGGTGTCTTTTCCATCCTGGTCAGAGGATTCCACATTTGTGAGCTCCAAGAAGACTCAATATGAGGAGCATATTTACAGATGTGAAGATGAGCGCTTTGAGGTGAGGAATAATCATTATGGTCTTTTGCATATCTGGTTCAATGTCATATTCTGTCTCTTAGCAACCTTGTATGTATTTTATTGGGGTAGTGTGAGAAGGACCAACACAAGGCAGCACGTCATTCTAAGGTGATGAAATAGAACTATCACTGCAAAACCAAAGGTGACATGGATCTCAGCAGGTTCAGTGAATAAAATATGTGTCAACATCTCTCATCGTAAAAGGTTAAACAAATGTTTCAAATGTTAGCTTTTTTGTGAAAATTGCGGAACGTTTTCTTCCAGTATTGCCCTATATTTCTGCTTTAGCAATTCTCTAGTCTACTTTGACCAATCCTCCTGTCTGCTGAAGAAAGCTATCCCCACAGCATGATACTGCCTCTACTATTTGAGTGATGGTGTGTTCAGGTTGTGTTCTTCTCCATAAATAGCATTTTGTGGGTAGGCCATGATTTGTATTGTGCTGTCACAAAGAATCACAATAAAAGGCTTTGAGATTTGTAATTGTAACTTGGGGAAAAAACATGGAAAACATAATTTTTTTTCTGTTCAATTTGACATCTGGGTAGCTAGAGACAACTTGACACTTTTAAAAGAGCAAATGTATTTTCACTCTATTCTCTGCAGCTGGACATTGTGTTGGAAAACAACCTCGCCACAATACGAGCCCTGGAGACGGTGCAAAGGAGGCTCTCCCGCATGTCGGCTGAGGAGCAGCTGCGATTCAGGCTGGACAACACGATGGGCGGCTCTTCCGAGGTCATTCATCGCAAAGCCATTCAGAGGATATATGGAGACAAAGCTCCCGACATCATTGACGGCCTCAAGAGAAACCCTGCTGTGTCTGTACCCATCGTTCTGAAAAGGTAATGGTCTCACTTTTAACTTCCTCAACATGCCGTAACCTGATGAATCCTAACGCGTCTCATCACCTACTTAGGTTAAAAATTAAGGAAGAAGAGTGGAAAGAAGCACAGAGAGGGTTCAACAAAATCTGGCGGGAACAGAACGAGAAATACTACTTGAAGTCACTCGACCATCAAGGCATAAACTTCAAACAGAATGACACCAAAGTTCTGCGCTCCAAGTCTTTACTTAATGAAATTGAGATGTTATATGAAGATGTAAGTAATTTTAATTATTTTATTCAATGTGTACTTGATTACAATTGTTTTGGAGGTTTTTGTTGTTTGTATAATCAACTCTGTATTTTATTGAAGCTAGAGGTGTGCAATACTGCATATTAATTTGGTATCAAACTGATATCAAGTAAATGCAGAAACCGCATTGACAATAACGATACTGATACAGATACTGTTTGATTAAGCTTGATAAATTGTCAAACTTCTGAGTTTAAAATGTTGTTGTGTTTTTTCCCCTTTTAACTATTTTGTTCAAACCTTAGATAGAATCTGTACAAAGCTTGTAAGTATCTGCAGAATAGTTTAATAACATAACATCATTTGGGTGCATTTTTCCTAGATAAACAAAATGCAAAAAAATAATTTGAGAGCAAATCAAAACAGATTTTTTTTTAGGTAAAGTTGAAAAACCATGATGAAAAAATAAAATCAAATTTCAAGAGGGAATCTGAAACTAAAGTATCAGTTTTACCGCTGTAGTATTATTTTTTCTTGTACTTCAGTCACTGATGTGTTTTGCATTTGAACTTGTGAGAATTAGAAAAAATAAATCCACAGTAAATTCAAACTTCTCCACCAGATTCTTATTTTTAAAATTCAGAGAACTTGTGTATGTTGTAAGTCCTGTAAACAAAAAGCTGAAAATGTATAACATCCAGCCCAATAAGGGAATGCATGTGTAAAAACTGCATTCTACAGCTGAGTTGTGAAATTGTGTTTGTGTTTGTTACCTTCTATAAGACATAAATGAAAAACTTCAAAACTGACTTCAGTTTTCTGTGCTTTGTCCTGTAGCGCCAGGAGCGCGCCTCGGAGGAAACCGCCGCCCTGCCCCCCAGCGGCCCTCACATGACTCAGACCTACGACGATAGCCAGATCCTGGAGGATGCCGCCGCTCTCATCATTCATCATGTCAAAAGACAAGTGGGCATTCAAAAAGAAGACAAGTTCAAGATCAAACAGATAATCAACCATTTCATCCCCGACCTTCTGTTTGCGCGACGTGGCGAGCTCTCCGACCTGGAGGAAGAGGAGGAAGAGGAAGAAGAAGAAATGGAGACGAATCAAGACGGCCCCAAGAAGCACAACGGCCTGCCAGGCCGCAGCCCATCCAAATCCAAGCTCTTGTTCTCCAACACGGCAGCTCAAAAACTGCGGGGCACAGATGATGCTTACAACCTGTTTTTTGTGAACAACTATTGGTATGTGTTCTTCCGCCTTCATCACATCCTCTGCTCCCGTTTGCTGCGGATTTACGGGCAGGCAGAGAAGCAGATTGAGGAGGAAACCCGTGAGCGAGAGTGGGAAAAGGAAGTGCTGGGCCTGAAAAGGGACAAGAACGAAAACCCAGCCATCCAGCTGAAGATGAAAGAGCCGAGTAAGAACGAGTTTTAAACTTTATCTTTAGCACTTTTATCTTACTCACACAGAGCTTCTGTATCTTCAGTCCACTTAAGTTTGCAATGCTCACAGTATTCATATACATTATGATACTCAACAATGTTGAGGTTGCATGCTTTCCTGAAATAATTTTATTCCCAGTTCCATTTATTAGAAGGTAAAATAATTTTATTGAACATCAGATTGTTTTGAAGTAGACATGAACCAAATCTTTCAGACGCTTAACTTTTTACTTCTGTTTTCAATAAATATTTGGTCATAGGTGTCAATAAATGGTTAATTTGAGCTATTTTTCTGTTTTTTCATGAAGCAATTGCATTTAATTCCCACAGCAGATTAACACAAAAAATACCACTCTTTTTTAAGATCTGTTTTTCTTGTAGTAGATATTTACGAAAAATATATACTACAGCAAAAAAAAAAATTTTTTAATAATTTTTCAAAGGTTGTTCAATATTTTCGGCTCTAAGCTTATTTTATTTAGCTGGAATGAGGACAAAATGGTTCTTTGGACTGTAAAGGTCGCAGCCTCATTGTATGGACTGAATAAAATTTTATTTATATCTTAGAGCTCTTTAAAAAATGTTTGACAAGATTTTACCATAACTTATAAGAAGCAAACTTTAAAATGAAATGCATTTCTTTACACTGAGTTTAACTTATGATTTCCCTACTCTGTTATGGTGCAGCTTATATTACAGTCTACACCCAAGAAACTCAGTGTCCATGTTGTTTTGTGTCTGCAGTGGATGTTGATGTTGAAGACTACTACTCCGTGTTTCTGGAAATGGTGCGAAATCTTCTGGACGGGAACATGGAGCCGGCTCAGTACGAGGACTCCCTCAGGGAAATGTTTACCATCCACGCCTACATCGCCTTCACCATGGACAAGCTAATCCAGAGCATTGTCCGGCAGGTCAGTACTGTAAAAAGCACTGCAGAAAGAAATGTTCTTTTTTTTCTTGTTGTTTATAGTTAATGTTTGGCTTGAGACATGGTTTCCTACTAAAATCAATGTGTTTTCAGCTCCAGCACCTCGTCACCGATGACATATGCGTGCGTGTAACGGACATGTACTTGACTGAAAGTGCCAAAAAAGCTACAGGGGGCGCTGTTTCCACACAGACGTCCAGAGCTACTGCAGAGGGGGCCTACCAGCGGAAAGCAGAGCAGCTCATGACAGATGAAAACTGCTTCAAGGTATCAAACAGGAGATTAAAAATGGATTGCACAGCAGTCCTTATAGAAGGTTAGCCACTGACTGTTGCTGTTTTGCACAGTTGATGTTCATGAAGAACCGAGGATCTGTGAGCGTGGCGATGGAGCTGCTGGACACAGAAGAAGAGAACTCTGATGAGCCAACAGATGCAGAAGTAGGAATCAAAAAGATTAAGCTTCTTTTTTTTTTTTACACCCACTCTCCATGTTAATCTCCAGGTTGGCAAGTGGATACATACTTTTAAAAAAAATCACATTTTGGCTGCCAAGTATTGTGTATTTACCTGCATTCTACTCTGAACATTCACCAGTTAAACTTTCTTGAAAGCTGAGAGATGAGTTGTGTGTCATGGCAGTAACTATAATATTTCTGATCTGTCCATGCAATCTACATGCAAAGATCCCAGTTTGCAGATGTTGTTAGTTACTAGGAGTGTCTTGATACAACTTTTTCACTTCAGATACGATACCGATATTGCAGATTTGAGTACGGGACAATACTGATATTGTCACCCTGGCCCCCATGATTAAATCCGATATCAGCATGAATCATGCATACTTTTATTATTTCTTTTGTATTTTGGAATCTTAGAATAGGCTTGATCAGGTGGTATTAGTCAAATATAACAATAGTCAACAACAATAGGTATGAGAACAGCCAACCCATTTATTATTAACCAGTATCAAAGATTATAGATGCAGGAACATAAAATCTGATAATCATTTCTTAGCTGATATTTTACAGATTTCCAACATCAGTATTGGATCAGCTTGTGCATATGTATTAATTGGTTCTATTTTGTAACCAGGTTGCTGTGTATTGCAGACTTCTGCCCAGGTCTCTCTTGAAAATGAGATCCAGATCTCAACGG